>JAEBDU010000004.1:1876833-1996334 GCA_016802625.1 Heliconius numata
ATAGGATAAACAGATAATGATGTTGCTGTGCTGTCCCATTATTTGTATAGCAATACCACACTGTGATAATTATGATATGCTGGCTCATCGAGTGTTTATTTAATCCTTTAGGACCTGTTTTATCTATAAATAACAAATGTATATCTGTACATATAATAAAACTGTCACTCATTGTTGTCTGTACATAGAAGACATATGGGAAAATATATTATCTTTCAAGAGAAGAAAATACTTATCATTTCATGAGTTTTTCTCTTAGATTTGAGGCCCATGGCATTGCAGAGGTAAGGGCTGCGCCTGGGACATTCCCAGGCACTGGAAGGGGGCCCCTTTATAAATAAGCATTAACACTCACCTACAGCATCCAAGCTTCTCTCTCTACTACTAGAAATTAATTGATGATAGTCCTCGTCAGTTTGTTCGCGAGTTTGAAGCTAAGTTTAAAATTATGATCTTTTGGAATATTTGTGTCCACAGAAAGTGTAATCCCTACCAGTATACCAATCAGGAGTTGATCCGAACTTTTTTCGTCTTCGCGTTGTTTCCTGCGTTGTATCATTGAGCAGCTCCTATCATAAATAATTTTTGAAATTGACTCGTATTCTGTGGCACTTCTCTATTTTGTAAGTAATATATCAATATTATCCTGTGATTTTCCTAGAATATTTAGACGATTCTTAGGGGCTATAAAGGCTAATTTAGACGTGATCTAAGAAATTTCTCGTAAATCCAAGAAATATTTCTAAACGCCTATTCTAAAAACAACCTAAAGTACTGATTCTAGATACACTTTGGAATACAATGGCACTTTGAATTTCAATCTACCTCGGTTTTGTTGTCAGTCCTCCGTCTGTTCCTCTACAGAATTCCTCAAATTCTTTCTTTTAAATATATGTACCTGACACTGCTTTGGATATCGTGTAGTAATCGAGAGATTGTACGCCAACTCCAAGATGGTTTCTATTTAATAATTTAATACACAGAAACGATAACTCCATTTTTCTCGAGACCAATTAGTTTATCTATAATGTTAATAACTATATCAAATGTTACAGGGGAATAACAGAAACCTTGAAATAAACCTATATTGTAACTTAAAGATTGCGATTGACCTGATCTTTTAAAGATATTGTAAATTTGAAATTGAAATGAGAAAATTATACGACTTAAACACCAACATTATTAGAATGTCCTGGCTACCTATCTTAACGCTTTTTCTAAATATATCCAAAGAACCTTAATTAACCTCTCGTTTGTTTTGACGCTGAAGTTTAGCAATAGTAAAAACAGAGAACCGTTTTTTTTTTAATAATATGCTTGTAAACCCTGTCTTGTCTTTTGAATTAGTTATCTGGTCTGTTTTATGAATGAGGACAAATGTTGCTTTTCCGAATGCCGTTGTTATTTGCTTCTTTAGTCAGATTTTATCGTATGTATTACTGCCTGAGCGGAATACCATCAGAACCTGGGGTTGATGGTATTCCGTTTAGAGATTGATTACTATTGATTTCTTTTTAGCCGACTTCTGTAAGAAAAGGGATAGTGTAGTAAATATGGTAGTGTTTGTAAATATTATATTATATAAGTTATTTCAACTTAATATCCAGTAGTTAGTAATGTTTTGCTTTTATGATCTTATTAGTTATTACAATGCATTTACATGATTATAATAAAGACAATAATATATTAAACAAAACTGACATTTACACTAGTCAAAATGTATTACAGTAAAAAAGTATTTAGTTTATTTTTTTTTGTATTCAAATTATATATTTAACGAGAGTAGGTCATAACCAACTGGTTCATTATAATTAAGTGGTTATTTACTTATTTGTTATGTACTTTTATGTTAATTGAGTGACAACGTCATAGGTCGACAAGCGTTTATGACATTAGAACACTTACGTATCTAATGTAATGAATTTAAATAAAATTCTTGTAAACTTAAATTAAATTATTTTAATTAAATAAATTTGTTTATTAAATATCATTCCATTGACATAGTAAATAATAATTAATTAATAATGAATGACTCACGTGAGGTAATAAAATAGCTATTGTTACAAATATGTCACACATTTATTTCTCACAATATATCCCAGATAGAAACCGTGATCAATTGTGCAACTTTTGGGCTTCCTGCCAGATTGTAGACTGCAAATGTGCATATGCTCACGTAAAATATATAGAGTAGATAGAATACACTTACATGTTTACTAAATTGTCTAATCTATTAATAATTTGAAAGAAATACACATCAAAAATATACCAGCTCCATTATGGAAGTTTCCATTTCACTATTATTAGTAAAACAAGTAGTAATTTTACTTGACATTGATGTATTATATTTGTCATACATACTGAATAAACCAAAAAATATTGATTAATATTTAAAATCTATTATAATATAAAAAGGTTTTTTTATTTCACTTATTTTTTAAGGTACCAATGGAGGGTTGGTAGTTTAAATTAGGTATTTAATTTTTCTCGCTCTGCTGATCTGACAAAGCGTGGCATTGCATTCCGTCATTGAAAGTGAAGAACGAAGTATGCCAACACTAAGTAAGCTACTGCTGATATATGCAGCAGCAGCGAGAAATTAAAAAATAAATTAATTAGTTAATGAGACAGTTAAACTGTGTGCCAATAGCAACACGGACAAGAAAATCACTTAAAATCAACTTAGTATATATTATCATTAATGTACATCATTGTTAATGATTATGTTTTTTTCTAAACACTAATCATAACCCTTAAGATAAACCAGTAAGCAATTAGTTGATATCTTGTATTGGTATCGTATATGAGTTAATCATTTCCAGTGTTCGTTTCGCGACAGAAGTGTACTGATTAAAAATATCCCTTAAACCGACTATCTATTTTAATAAAATATTATACCTAATATTAATAATTTGTAGCTGATAATTTGTTTCGATTGTTTATCTAGACGTGTCGATTAAGATATAGTTTATCAAATTATATATTTCTCGACATTACCCTTATCATTCTTTTTTGAATTAGCTACTAACTAGTGAAGTGTACTTTTGACAGTGATATTTTTTAATCCAGTGTGAACTAAAATGGTATGTATTCTTGAAATATTACTATATATATTTGTATATGTTATAGTGTCGATTATTTTATACGGCACGTGTAAGAAATCTGACCTGCTTGTAAATACTAGGTATTCATAATGAATACGGTGTTTAAAGCTAATTTTGAGGTTTCTGGGTCAGCGGGATTAGGCAGGTAAATACGAAAGGTAACTAAAAGCCATTTTCCGTTGCATAATTGCTTACATCCTAAGATAGTATTGTAATTGTAGCACATTAGTGGAGGGAGTTAGTGACGGACGGACGGTAATAATCAATTAAAACCAATCTATATCACGTGTAGTTATGCTATAAGGGTTCATATTCATGAATATTGTATACAAAGCTCATATATTTTTCATAAAAATAGATTAATACCTAATTGTAAAATAAAAGTGAAAATGAAAACTTGTTACAAAAAATTGAAGTTTGCTAATTGAAGCTTAATTAATTAGTTAATTAAGGTCAGTTAGTAAATTGAAGTTAGTTAGATAATGAAGCTGCAATACCAAAATATTGTAGATGTATAACTTTTATAAATTTTATTTAAAGTTTGTTACATTTTCTCAATATAATGTATGTGTTATAGGTAGGAAGGCACAAAGAATGCTATGAATTCAAATATAATATTTCGAATTTTATAAAAATAACTGACATACGCCCGTAATTATAGAACATGTTGTCAATGCAGCTATTAACAATTACTTATCGAAGGTTACTTATATCAGGAGAAACGCGACACGTCGACAAGTCCTTTGTGACACCAGAATTTATCATTAGTCGCGTTCATTTATTTGTAAAATTAATTTGTAATTTTATTTATCATTAAAAATTTATGTTACTTTGTTCTCATATCCCAGGGTTCAAAGTATTTTAATGTGTTAGTATGACGAGTTGTTTCCAGGGTTCATTTAACTTTACCAATGCGTCAGTTCTTTGTTGCGTTATTTACATTTATATTTCACTGCTCTACATACACCTCGAATTCATTAAAATATGACCACCATTTTTATGTTTATACACTGTAAAGAATTAATAATTTTATTATTAATCGAATTTATTTTTACGCTTTATAAATTACTTTTAAAGTAGCACTTTAAAATGCCATATTATAATTAATTATAATAATGGACATTGATTGTATTTTGAACCGTTAGTAGTAACACACGTTACTTAGTAACACACAAAACACAGTGTCAAAGATACTGGAGGAAGGTCACGTAAAAAGCATGAGGAACCCCCGGAGAGCTTGTATGAAGAGGTTGATGACAGTGGACGAGGCGAAAGAGGTATGTAGAGACCGTACGTTTGGCGCTCCGTTCTCTCTGAATACACCGCTAGGGATAAAGCGTGAAGTTAAGTTTTAAGTTACTTAGTACTTACATAAGCCCGGTTCTCACTGCACTGCTATAGTCAGGTTTGTCATTGCTCGCTGTTATACCTGGGCTGGAAAAAGGATGTGAAAGAATATTAAATACCTAACTGGAGTGGCGCCAGTTTATTAATTACTATTATTATTAACCGTAGCAGGAAATATTGCGCTATAGGCATTCTTTGCAATTGCGACGTTCCAAAGTGTCTGCATACCATGAAATATTCAAACGTATGAATGAAGGTTAGCTTAAGCTTCCTCAGCTGAGTTTTCCATCTTAATTGGAATGAAGGAAGGCCTTTGTTTTATGCTATGCGTCGTGAATACCTACAAATAAATTATTTTGTATAAGAAATCAATTTGCGATTAGCGTTTATTACGTCTTTGGCCATTTTCCTTTTATCTACATCTATAGTTTACGTTGTGGTTTTTAATTTAAAATTCCTAGAGGCATTCCATAGGTGTAACATTATCCCGGTTATTGTGCACTCATGTATGTATATTACATTGTTATCAAGTTTCCTTGTCTCAGAGGTAGGTGATCAGGGTACAAGATGTTCAGAAAATAAATCAGTATGGCAGGTGTAGTGTAAACATACTCGTAACAAGGTCAGGAATGTCAAATCCTTTTTGCAGGAAAATCTTAACCGCACAAAAACAATTAGGTTTATAGGTACCTTCAAGCTCGCAACCACTAATGAATAATTTCTCATAATGTTTTTTACATATATATTCTTATATACTAAATGTACATTTATAATTAACATAGTTATGCAATAAATCTTATATGAAATTATTGGACATTAAAATATACTAGAAAACAATTACGTACGTAAGTATTATTGTATAATAGATAAACATATCTTGTCTGAAAGATTTTTTGCCGATAAATTAAACGAAACGCCTTCAAATTCTTTCATTGGTAAGTACCTTTATCAGAATTATTTGCAATATTGTTATCATGCGAAGTATTGAAAAACAACGTTGAGATTGCATTTTTTTCGTGTAATGTTAAATTGCTAATTTTATTTTGCAATTTGTTTTATTAAAGTACCTGGAAGGAACTCTGGCCTGTAAGGTTTGTCCTAACATAGTTAGTTAACTATTAATTATTATTTTTTTATTTTAAAATCTCTTCGAGGACGAAGGTAATGAATAACTTCTCCCGTGCTTATTCTAAGTACGGGTAAAACAAAATCGGAATACGCTTACTGATTTATTGACATGTGCTTAGGATTACTGTTCTCTGTAAAAGATGATATGTAAAAGGTATCTAAAGGTAAAGAGGCATCTAAAGGCTTACAGTCTTGGTCCAATGCATACGGTACCTATAGCTCTCATGGTATCCCTATGCCTATAGTATTATAAGAATTGTTTTTATAGTGGAGACTTTCCAATGCTTCTTAGCCTCTAATATGAGAATTGGAATGGTGGGTTAACTTAGCGAAATATTTATATAGTTGTTCCTATGTGTAATATCGGGAAAAGGGTACTTCTCGTAAACCTACAATTATGAAATTTGACAAAAAGTGAGACTTGGCAATACAAATAAAGAAAAAAATCCAAAAAGTTAAAATTTATAGATATTTCATAGAAAAAAATCATTACAAAACGATTGCGTATTTCGACCGAAAACTTAAACTTGTCAACTTTTATAAATTGTACTTCTCGTTTACATACAATTCTAAAATTGGTATGGAACCCTCGGTATGTGAGTTCGACTCAAATTTTAACGGTGTTTTTTTCTTTAAAGAAGAAAACTGTCAATGAGAAATAAAACTATATTTGAAATTATTAACAAACTAATAATGGTATTATGCTACTATATGGATGACAAAGATGTGATGAGGTCTCTAAATCGTAAATACTTCCTCATATAAAATTTTCCAGTGAAGTTAGTCATCGAGCTGACTATGTTTTTATTTTCGTACTAGTGAATATAGTTTGATTTTATAAAGCTTTTTAGCTTAATGTTTCGCACATTTTTAGTAAATTCACTCTAATAAACACTAATTTAAGGATTGTATGTTTAAAAAATCTAGATTTTATAATGCACTTTTCAAAGAAAACTAAAATAAATTATAAAATAACGTAATGATTGATTATAAATTCTTCTATAATTATACACATATGTCGGGATAATAATAATAAAAATATTAACAAATGCGGTTTATAAACCTATTTTCCCGAACTTTATATCTTATCCAGCAAATTAGTACCTAATTAATATGGCGGTTTCCTTGAGTGTATTAGTATTAATATAGTATTAGTATTAATCTGTCATAAAAATTATTGTCGATTTGCTAAAATTTTGTTTAAATGTTGTTACATTTGAAAGTTGCTTGATATTATAATAAATCTTTAAACATAATGAGGGCATCCCGATAAAAGCGGATTCGATTCGACATGAGGGAATGATATATTCCCTCGACAAGACAAGCAACGGTTTACCTCTGCCTCTTTATCTCTGCCCGAAGCCTGAACCTGTTTATAAATAAAAAAAAACATTAATAATGTTAACATTAAATATA
This sequence comes from Heliconius numata, assembly GCA_016802625.1. NCBI lineage: Eukaryota > Metazoa > Arthropoda > Insecta > Lepidoptera > Nymphalidae > Heliconius > Heliconius numata. The sequence goes on from JAEBDU010000004.1 coordinate 1,883,829, forward strand.
ATTATTTATTCCAACACGCCTTGTTCATCACTATCTGAAATATTATCAGCTGTATCATAACTAATACAATACAATTAGTTTTACTGCATATTTATAATTTGTTATTGTTATGAGAATGCACTGTAAACAAGTACTTACTGTTATACTATTTTCATATCATAATTAAATAAGCTCTTAAGCTTCTTTCTCGGTAGCTTGACTCAAACAATCGCCATGAGGCTCGCCAGCGCGTCCCATGTGTAGATATTTATTATTCACTTATTGTTATTATGACTAACTGTCCTTGATCCACTCAACAGCATATTATTCTTGTTGTAACATTACATTTATTTTACTTAAATGCTTATCTTTTTTTTAGTTACATCTAGTTTGCTATAATATTGTATTGTATTTCTAAAAAAATATAGATATAAGTACTCATCCTAAGTAGTAAGTACTTAAGTTAAGGCTGTAGTGGTGCAGGAGCACAAGGGTGCGACTGTAACGCGACGGTTGTGGGTTCGATCCCCACACGAGGGAATGAATTATTATATTCTTAATATTTTCATGTCTTCGCTCTGGCACCAAGTCAAAAGCCCAGCGTTAAGTTCCGTCACTCAAAACGCAATACCTCGAAATGTGAGGAACGGAGTGCCTCTTGCCTCTTTTTTATAAGTACTTGACACGTTTATAAATTATAGTATATATAAGTTATACTTATACAGCAAAATATTATCAATATGCACACAAAGAGCAATTATCATACTCACCACGTGCTCAACGTGACCTTACGAGCTGGTATCCGCGCCTCGGCCCGTCTTTGACAATGACCGCGTAGATTGATCGTGAGATGAAGTCATATTATCGCGCTTGCGTTACATAATGCTAAATACCTAGAAGTATTAGAGATAGTTAGCATGTATATACTATAAAAATCTTTATCATAACTTAAGGCTAAAATACATATTTACTTACATTTTTAGAAAACGTATAAATCTTTAAACGAAGCGGGATCTGAACCCGTGCCTCTTAGAAGCCATCGAAGAGTATTTTTCTTTCCTAACTGTGGAATAACACTTTAATAATGTCGTAAATACATATTTTATTTACTCATTGTATTTTTTTTTTTTAATTAAGTACTTAATCTCTTACGCAAAAATCCATTTTGAGTATAGTCGAAGATTTATTTGATGTTTTTGTATAATAATTATTTATTATATTAATATTATTATTATAATATTCTTTCAGAAGCTGTTTACTTTCTGTAGTAAAATTCCCTGAAAAGTTGTCACGTTAACCTTGTCCCATGATTAATCACTATCGTAACTCATTATACTTAAATGTTTGTTTCGACGCGCTACTTATGCTATTAGCAACGGGACGTTATGTGCATAATACTCGTACATTTTCAAAAGATTAAATTTTAGCTAATAGTAAATAATATTTATGAAATGAAATATTATTTTTAAAAACTTATGGTATAAATTAGTAAGAGAAAAAATACTTCTTTTGATATGTGATGTGATAATGTCTATAGTATGTAATTTTCAAATTGAACTTACACGTAGGTACCTAATTCCTATAAGCCTATTTAATACATATAAGCCTATTTTGAAATATAACATATTTCATTTTCTTCTATTTTCAGTCGAATTTTAAAGGCATTGCTTGTTGAGTGGCCGAACTCAACGCGCGGAATAAAAATATAAATTTAAATAAATATTTTATTTGTTACAGACTGAAAGCGAAGCATCCTGTGAAGAAGCGGCGCGTTTAACCGCTGATGGCGCAGACGCGGATGATGATGAGGCCTACGAATATGAACTACCTCCTCCACCAGACGGCGGCTACGGCTGGGTGGTGGTCTTCGCTTCTTTTATGTGTAACTTGATAGTTGATGGCATTGCATATACCTTTGGTATATTTCTGCCTGAGTTAGTAACATACTTTGGAGAGGGAAAAGGAACTGTGGCGTGGGTTGGAAGCTTGTTATCTGGTGTTTATCTTGCAGCCGGTAAGTCTTTCAAATTTATTTTAAAATTTATTGACGTTGTATTTTTCACCGTTTATTTTTAACGCGGTACGAGAGGTATAATTTTTAGTGAAATTAATTACAATTTACTTCTAATACATACGCCATTCAGTGAAACAGAAAACAAAGCGAAATTTACTATACAAAACATTAATCACAAATATATATAGGTATAATTTAGATACAAATTGAAGATATAAGTTCAAATGTTTTTATCAGTGAAATATCAATTAATTATTATTGTCGTATAACGTAATAATTAAATATTTTTTAAGGTATTTTATATAAGATTTAATCGCAATATACTATGCAAAGTAGATAAAATGTATAGAGTACTTGTAATCCAGTACTCTAGTCCTCATTTTCATGTCCGTCAATTTATTCCGGTTGTCTGTTTCCTATGAATTCTGGTCACGTTGTCTACTACGAGACTGCGTCCATACGTTCAATGCATGCAGCCTATGTATGTTGTGTTATTGATACCTATGTCGTTGATGCGCTTTTAACAACGAACTAATAGTTCTTAGAATTTTCTAATGTGCAGACACTGCAATTTGTTTTATAGCTAACTCAACTGAATCTTTTATGTATTTTTAATTTAATTTCTGTATTACCTAATCGTACTTAAAAATATTTAAAATACAAATATTTATTATTAATGTCACTTAAAAAAATAATCTTTTTATAGAAGTCTGTATCTATTTTTAAACATTTCTGCATTATCTACATCTTAATTTTGACGATAAATAAAACACGATTGATTATGTTTATATTAAACTCTGACAACTTTTTTCATGGTCATAACAGATATGGAATATAATCTGAAAAAAATATTATCACTTAAAATAACTGATAAATGATAACCTACCTAACAACTAAAACCAAAAGATAAATAAAAGATAATAACAAATATTTATTAACGTTGCATTCGTGGCGTAATTGGCACCAATACTGATATTATAAAGCTGAAGAGTTTCTTTGGTTAAACACGCTAATCTCCATTTATAGATTGTTATATTTTATTAGAATAGTTATTAGGTAGTGAATTAACTGCTGAGCTGACACTTTGAATTTTGTCGGTGTCGATTCGTCGGGTCATTTCCATGTCATCAGTAGTTGTTTAGTTTCGATATCAAAGTAGTTAAAATCTCCTGGTCTACTTGGACATTCTCTATTGAATGAAGCATAGCAAATGCTTGAAGCTTGCAAGAGCTTGAAATATCAGTCCTCGATCTATAATACCAATACATTTTTTTCTACTTTTTTATGTTATCTTCAGTGAGGGACGAGGCTGGCTGGACCTCTGATTTTTTTTTCCATTTTGATGTTTATTCCTTTGAGGTTCGTATACAAATGAATATAATTTCTGAGAATCGTGGCATATTTAAATTACCTTTTTTCATGAAATGAAAGTTGAAAATAAACGTTTACCCCTCAAATCAAAGGTAAGGTCTCCGAGGTGTGGATTTAAAAAATACAGTCGAATTCATAACCTCCTTCTTTTTGAAGTCAGTTAAAAAGTATTCGTTCGATTTTCGAGGGTTTAACAATTTACCTAAATACAAGTTTTTAAGCAATTTAGTAAATTGCTTAGTTCAATCAAGTAATTTACTGTATAATATACCTACTTACTTTAAATAGTTTTTGTCGATTTATTGTTTCGCGTTGGAAGCATTTGTCAAGCAACAAAATACTTATTTTTAATTCCCTAAAATCTTAACAAACCTTTGTATACTGCAATGATCTCATACCTACAATCTTTAATTCTCATTTAAGTTTGAATCTATTAAATTGCAGATTTTTGGATTAGATCGGGCCGCTTATTGTAAAATCATATTTTTATCACCAAGATAACTGTTACTGTTACAACTTATCTTATACACCGATATTGACCTCATATACGCCCAATATTAATAATGTATCTCCTATCTCCAGTTAACGTCTATCTCGTACTGTCCGACGTGTCTGTCCAATCACTAACCTGCATTCCTACCTCCATCTCTGTCTATTTCAATCTATGGTAGCAATTTTTGGATTAGGATTGGTTATTAACATTGGGCGTTAATATGTAATCGCTGATGGCAATAGTAGATTGTGCTATTATTTTATAAAAAAATATTCGATAAGAAATAACAAGTACCTACTTACTATTTCTTGCTACTACCGTTCCATATTGGTTTATTTAATAAAAAAATATGTATTTTGCTATTTTTATTGAATACATATTTTGAAATTTTAGGTATTTATTATGATATCCTTAAAATATCTTACATTGTGTAATACGATAACTTTGTATGACATTACAATATATGCATGCTATCGAACTGCACTATCTGGCAAAATTACGACCTAAATAAAGGTTAGTTCACTCTCAGTTTTGATAAATAAAAGCAATTATGCAAGTATGTTTATATGTTTTTTGATATTTGCTATTCATATCATTTTGTTATAACGTAAACTATGTTTTTTGTATAGCGTTATGCACATACGTATACATTTCATGGCGTTCATCCAATTTGTAACGCAAGCAGAATGCAATTACTGTAGAACTTCATATTATTTACATTGTTTTTATTTTTTTGCACATCTAAAAATAGAGAAATTAATGAGTTAATGAAAATTTCATTAACTTCTTAATTTCTCTACTTTAACAGAACGAATTTTGTCTATAATTCTGATCTTTACTAGAAGTGCAGGACATTGTCGAGACTTTAATAGCTTTTGCAAATATCTCCCGAATGGATAAACCCGCAACCACCACAATAATTTTTGTCTTGGTTCTCCCACTATGACGTCCAGAATTCATATAAAAGCAGTATTTCTAAAGCCATTATGTTTTTTTAAAGATTCAATGGTATATTGTAATTCGTTTTTACTGCCCATAAAATATTAGACGTCTTTATCGTTTGTCGTCGCCAATTCTTGCTCATCTTATACTCGACTCACACTTGAGAGGGTGTATTGATTGTATGGTGACAATTTTTCAACCACAAGCTCGGAGTGGCATTCGACCTACATTCAAAGTTATTTGAATTATTTTAATTTAGTATATAAGGTTTGTAATTAGTAACAAATTTAACGTAAATTTTCCATTTATTTGAACGTTTTACTAATATTGTTGTATTAGTTGATTAAATGAAATATTTGAATTTCTTCTGCGATATTTGTAAATTACCTAAATGATTATAAAATATAATTAATATTTTTTGTTAAAGTGGTTGCCGAAAAAGCCTATTATAATAACGAACTCTACCAATTTTAATGCAAATCTGACTGGATATTGAGTATCGTTAATTTGACATTTACATCAAGAGTGGCGCAATGATTTGATCGATTAAAATTTTGTTAAAATATTCCTTGTGTAAAAGTTAGTAGATCTCAAAATATTTTAATGGTAAATTAAATAGAACTTCTGATTGCAATTAAAATTAAAGTAGCGTAGGAAACCTAATTGCATCTTGTAATTTAAGTAAGAGAAAAACTATCGTTTTAAAAGTCATAGTGGCTGAGTTTGTATCCCTAATTATTTGTATAAATAGAAGTAAAGTAGCCGAATATCACGTGTATTTCTTTTTAACTAATAATTATATTATATGCTTTATCCGGTTTTTATTTATAACAAAATTCGGATATTTCTTGTTGAGCAATAACTAACAATTTTGAGCTGAAAACCTACAAATGTACATATATATTATGTTTTTGTCAGCTATCCTATGCTCACAAATAACTTAAGACTTAACCGTCTATATTTATTCGAGCTTTTATTCGCTTCGCTCTAAATCAAAATTATATAGCCATACTCATATGTTAAATCTTCCATATCTCAATATATTTGTACTTCATCTTTACTTTCTTTATCGCCAATCGTCTCATTCACATTTAGCAAACACTAAGCTCCTTGATCGATGAGGATTAAATATCTTTCTATCACTCGTTGTAGTAAATATTATTTACAATAAAAATGAATTATCACTTATCTTGTTTCGTAATATATTTTTATATTCCTAATTATTATATGTTAATATTACTGCTTATTAAATTAATTATATAACGAATATAAAGTAGATTCCTTGAACTGCTTTACTGGTGATTCTAACATTACCTATGCGCAAATGTAATCTGACAAACAGTTTATTTAGGTTTTAGGACAAGGAGGACTAGAGTTATCAGTAGTCTACTGATTTTACTTTACTATTAAATACTAATAATAATCTCAGTACTTAAACCTTCACTTCTAATCTCTTATAGGTACCAATTATATTTAAGTCGTGCCTAGGTCGCTAATTATCCTTTTGGCGTTTATAAGAATGTTTCTTAATATAATTACATTTATTGGTTAAATATTTTTTAATTATTATGTCTGCTATTATTTTAGTTTTTGTTGTCCGTTGACTATTTCGTTTCATAAATACTTATCTAAGCTCTTTGCTATATATTTACGTCCGGATGAACTTTGCCTTGGTGTAATCTTACAGTCCATGTATAATAATGCATGTCGTCGTCGTCTAAGATTACAAAATAATATGTATATATTTACGGTGCTAATAAAATATAAGTAAACGATTAGTTATGAATAATTTAGTATGACGCACTGGCACTAGTTGTGGGTTCGATCCCCATTGAAATGAAATATTTATTCAAATTTATATTTTCATTTCTTCGCTCTGCTGTCAAGGCAAAGCGTGGTGGTGAGTTCCGGAACTCAACTCGCCATGCCTCCGGAATTCGACGGAAAGTCTAGAACGGAGTGTCTTAACATTGGGTTCTCTCTGCCTGCCCTGCTTTGTGCGGAATATAACGTGAAGCTGATTTTTAATACTTATGTAACACTTTAGCAAAATACCGGAAAAGGACAACTGTTGTTATTTATATATCAAGAATATTGCTAATATTATATTTTTGTTATTGTTTATTAACATTACGACTTATGTCGTAATTATTTAAGCCATAAACAATTGTTTAATTATACATTGTAATACAAAATATACATCTATTGTCTTGTTTAATTTCAACTGATCGTTGAACTGTTTCTGTTATTGCACAAATAGCTAAGATTTTTTCATATATTATATTTTTAATTTTCAAAATTGGTTAAAATTGAAATATAACTAAAACCAAATAAAGACCATAACCAAATAAGAAAGTATACTTCTAGATGAAATATTCGTACAAATATCATACATAGAAACTCTGACATTAAATCATTTTTTTCATATTTCCAGGCCCCGTGGTATCCGCACTATGTAACAAGTTCGGGTGTCGAGCGGTATGCGTCGCTGGGTCGCTGGTCGCGGCCACGGCATTCGTACTCTCCACCTTCAGTAAAAGCGTTACTATGATGATGATTACGTATGGACTTATTGGAGGTAAGCCACATTGTATTATTTGAATACTAGCGACCCTCTTGCGGCTTCGCCCGCTTTTACTACTGGATTATTCATATAATATATGTTTGCAAATCACTTAAGATAATGTGAAAATTAATTAAACCCTAATGCAACCCGCATTTTCGTAGTTTCAATAAGGATTTTCCAATTGTTTTACACTGCAAGGATTTTTTAGTAGGTACCGTAATTTTAAATCTGTGCTACTAATCTTTTCAAGTACTTATTAAAATATATTTAAATGACTATTTTTAAACGGAAGAAATTATAAACAAAAACCTACCTAACAATAACTACTACAAAAAATATGAAACCAAATATATCGCGCTGAAATAATACATTCAACTCCAATTACCCAATACGTGCAAACGCATCTAAATCTTCGTTGCTATAGAGGCAGGCGGGTTTTTTTTTTCGAGCTTGTGGTTAATGCTGAAGAGGGTATTCTGTCCCTGATGAAAAGCATGGCTGCCTATGAGGAAAATTAAATAGAACGCATCGGCCGGGAATCGAACCCGGGCCGCCCGCGTGGCAGGCGAGCATTCTACCCCTGAACCACCGATGCGTGTAAGGCAGGCGGGCGCGGCGGACGCATGGCGAGTGGCGAGCCGTTTCGCGGCAAGGATTTTTTGATATTGTAACAACTTCTAAAGTACTTATTAAAATGAAAAACAGTAAAAGACAGTTTTGATCTACATTAAATGGCCATCGTAACTAATATACTTATTTATATGCTGAGAGTAAGAGATAAGTGAAACTTGAGTAACATGCAGCTGATGTGTCAACGGCGGGATGTGTCAACAATTAAATGCGTTTTTCTGTAAAATTATTCGCAATTTTGAAATAGTGTAAAAAGCTAATTTTATCTTCGTTTAACGTAGAAAATTAATAATGTATTTTAAAGGATAAGGATTAATACCATTATGGAAAAATATGACTCACAATAAAAACTATATTGAAATTATTATTTTTAGACAGAAAAATGATCACTACACGTTATTCTTAAAAGATACGAATATACCGTCGCGGACTTTTTTGTAGATCTTATTAAGAGGACCAATACTCCAGTAGATTTTTTTCATGTAGTACTTACCATTAAAGCAGCGCATGCGCGAAAGTGTCTTAACGGGTAGGACTTTATAGACATTTATCGTATTTATGTTAATTTACATAAGAATGTACAAATAATAAACTATATAAACCTTCTATGAAAAATACTCGACCTAATGGTGAGAACCGCATCAAAATCCGTTGGGTGGTTTAGAAGAAGAAGAGTTAGAAACAACAGACAGACACGAAAAGCGACTTTGTTTTATAAGATATAGGATTACATAGGAACGGAGTGTTTTAGGTTCCATCAGCCTACCCTGGTGTTTTTTATTTTTTATATTACAATAGGATCCTAGAAAATGTCTAAAAATATTCTACATAATATATCACGATTTTAAAATTTTTTAAATGATAACGTGCCTTGGGAATAAAATGCTCGCTTTTGTCTGTTTCTAAAGTATCATTTGTCACAAATAATTATAATTTATTAAAAAATAAAACCCGCAGAACCCGAGGCCAAAACTTTAGTAAAGTGGTGGTATTTTTGACGTTCAAAAAATAAAGAATGTATCTTCTTATTTTAATTAATATTTTATTTTGTTAAGATCTACAATTTCGATTATGTTCACATATAGATAACTTTTTTGTTCTTCAGCCACTTTTATTAAAATTAAAAACTTTAGATAGTATTATCTTTCAACAGTCGTAAAACATTATATTTAAAGGGTTTTAAGGAAAAGTCGTATTAAATTGCGTACATGACCGCGTTACATCTATTTGTACCTGTTAAGTATATTAAGCCTTGACATAATAATAACCGACAATTTATTAAGTATGTAGATATGCACTTTGGCTGCTAATTTCAACCTGGCAGTCTGATATAGCGGCTATATACTTATGCAAATCTTTATTAATTAATTTTATTTTAAATCTTGTTTTTTGAGTGCATTAAATATACCTTTTACGAACACTAATTATTTATCACAAAAACTTTGCGATTAAAATGTTATAGGTACTCCCATATTATAACATTCTCCAAAATTAATGTTTTCTAAACACAATTTTACCTACACAAAATGTACCAGAACATGCTGGTAGTTATATTATGTATTGATTAAAAGATTTAAGAGGTATGGCATAAATATTTCTGTGTCAGAAAGTAAATGCGTAGGCAGAGAGTAATGTCTCGACGTAAAGAGCTATGTCACCGCACAATTAACACCCATAAGAGGTCTTCATAAATTTTCCACACCCAAGTTATAGTCCAGTTATCCTTAAGCAATTTAGGGAATAAAATGAAATGAATATTCATAAAGGCCGAACTATAAAATTTATGTACATGCCTATATTATATTGTGGTTATCGTAAACGTATGATGGGGTCGTTAAATAATATTAAATACTATAAAGTTTGATATAATATTGTTTATGTGGAAAAGCACATACTTAAGGTTAATTATTTGCTTGAACTATAATTTCCTTTTAATACATTTTTCCTTTTAAAAATTCTTTTATATCTTGTTACAATCAAACAAATATTTTTCACGAACAAATAGAAATTCGTTGTGCGCCGATCTAATAAATTCCAAAATGCGAACAGAATCCATAAACGATTGGGGCTATATGTATTCACAAATAGACGAAGGGCTTTAGAGAAAACGTGATCTTATATTCTGTTTGTCAATAGCCTTGGACTATTTACAAATGTTTAGCAATCTTCTTAATATTTATTTCAATTTTGGTGATATTTTTATTTTAGATTGACTGGTTTTCTCATTAAAACTATAAAGAACCCATCCAGACATTTTAGATTTAATGAAAACAGAAAACAAACAGTGAATTAAAACGTTTTAAAATTTCTTTGTTTTGAATTTGCTGAAATTGGTGGCAACAGACCGTGCGCGAGAATTGGACGGCTGCCAGCCAAGCGGTAAACAAAGCAGAATGGGAACTGTCCGTGTACGACTTTTCATTAGCCCTTTGAGAATTAGTGACGAGTGAAAGCGGGTTTTCCAATCCAACCCTTGAAATGTGAATTATTAATGTCCCACCCCGCATGCAATTCAGTACTTTGGCTTTTCCTAATTGCACTTCTGATTCGCTTACTGGAATTCTTGGGAACGATCGATACTGTATCACCAGCTATAAACCATCGAGCTTAATTGAAAACTATTTCATATTATAATATTGTAAGAAATACACATATTCCGTATATTATTGGTGCTGCCGGTTTAATCAGCGCTATTCAATTAATAATTTTTAAAAAATCTATTTTCAAAATAGGTCACCTGTGAGTTTTATAGTTATTTACCCATTTTCTGTAGTTATATACTCATTAGTTTCAAGGTCATATTAGATTTGGCTTATTGCCAAAGACTGTAGACGATCCGGCGCCTTGTTTCAAATGGTGCTATATCTATATTATGAATTGATAATAATGAGATTTACAGTTGACTGAACTATTCTTGTATGTGAGACAGTAAATATTGTCTTTAATGTTATCTATCTATTTGTTCAGTGTATCATTCCTATTCTCATCTATGCAATAAAAGCAAATATTAAGGTATATATATTAAGAGGGAAATACAAAAATAACTTTAGTCGCGTTATTATTAGTTATCTTTTTTCAAAAAATACTTATTTTGATAAAAACTAGGTTATGACGCAAAATACATGGTGGTAGTGGATAAATTCGTTAATTTCAATATTAAAATATAAGAGTATTTTATAGTCTATAGATATTATTATTTTTTAATGGTCCAATATTCACTAGATATTGCAGCAAACACTCATGTTTTTCATTTATAAAATAACATTCAGTTTGTGTGAGTATTTTCCAAATTAATGAAATAAACTCAAATATATCTAGTAACTAATACGTCAATGTCAATATTTTCGGGTAAACAGTTCTGAATTACATTAGCGGTAATTCTCACCTTTGAGTCTAAAGCGATTTACTAGAAATGCCCGATCCGTTCGTGAAATCATCGGCTAAGTTTATTTCATAGCAACGACAAATTTGTCATCTATTGCTTATTATGTAATATTTCTTGTATATTGAGTAAAATCTATAATTTATTTTACGATCGGCAAGATCGTTTTAATGATAAGTAATAATTTCTAAAATTATATAATTTTTAGAAAAATACTTCTACGTCTAGGTAGTGTTGCGAAAACAAGACATGAAAAAATATAAAACTCGTAAGATTTCTTTAACAAATTTCCTTTGTTTATATGTTGCCAGGTTTTTGCTTGCCGTCTGTAAACAAAAATTATATTTTCAAGGTTTCAGGAATAATGCTTTGTTATTTTATTCACATTTTATTATAACTTGCCAAAAAACCCACCGACACGAATGGAATTATTTTTCCTTTAATATTTTTAGAGATATTTATTTTCACTTTTCAAACCATATGTGTGGTCTGTTTTCGTAAAATATTTACATATTGCTCGCTTACCGGATAGTGACGCATATATTAATTTAGTGCTGATGACCCCCTTCCAACACTCGGAGTCCTTTGTTTGGTTTCAATACAATTTGTGGGCCGCAAACACTGACTCATCGTTATCATATTCCAGAACTTGTATTTTATGTATATTGTATAACTAGCGGCCCGCCCGCGGCTTCGCCTGCGTGAACTACGTTATTATTAATTTCTGTCTCCATGAGTACCTACGTCCTATAAGTGACGTCTATGCAAAATTTGAGACTCCTAGCATTTGTAGTAACGAAATTTCATACAAACTTTCAACCCCAAAAACAACTCCTTAGAAGTCGAATATTGCAAATTCCCGTCTTAGCGAGCACCTACGTCCTATAAATAACTCCTATGCAAAATTTGAGATTCCTAGCACTTGTAGTTTCTGAGATTTCGTGATGAGTGAGTGACCTTTCGATTTTATATATATAGATATATACCTATACTAAATTTATCTGTTTTATTACATTAACAAATATTTGGCTAACTAAATTAACCAATGTTTATGGAGATATCTTATCAAATATGTATATAATAATTTCCCTATTTAATTGATATTCTCTATGTTTGAGTAGTTCTAACAGAATGTAATGTAAGTAGGTACTCACTAACAATTCCTTCTGATTTCGGTAGTAGAGCGTTCTGATTGATGTCGAGGTCGTGGAATTCAAGAGGCGTAATTGTAATAGCCGTCTTAGTTTATTGCCACAAATTCAAAGAGTTGGGATCGAAATCATTGAGCAAATTACCAGTGTCAAATATTGCGGGGGCAATTGGGTGACATGCTTTGATTGTTTAGATTTCTAGCCGATTTATCATCGCTTTGTAGAAGCTAAGCAATTATTTTTTCTAATATAAACTACACCAGCCTGGTGGTACACTTTTCCCTAATACAGGTTTGTTCCTAGCTTAGGGGGTAGGGATCTATTTTATAACTGTGAAATTTGTACAAGCCTCGGTCATGTAATGTTGTTATTTCAGTTTCAGTCTTTCTTTGTGAAAATAAAGAATTACTATTATTATTTTATATTGTATTTGGGATACGTTTAGGTATGACTTTAGTTCAGTGATAGAATATTATGTAATAACATTAAATTTGTCGTATTCTGTGATTTATATTGGCAGATCTTCGAAAAGTTTATGTTTATGTACTATTATTTTATTACATTTCTATGCCACTAAACTAAACTTTAAAGATATAGAAATATTATAATAGTTTATGATATGATGATTTAAAAAAGATACATCTAATACATTAAACTAAGAATTTATACAGGTATAATCAAAAAAATACAAGATATATAAAGAAATAGCTAACAAATGTAATACTAAAAATAAAATTTTGTTGCAGGCATAGGCTTCGGAATGATCTATTTACCGTCCGTAGTCGCTGTGGGGTATTATTTCGAGACTCGACGTTCTCTAGCAACTGGTATAGCAGTATGTGGCTCAGGGGTTGGAACCTTCAGTTTCGCCCCCTTAGCTTCCATTCTGTTGAATGAATTCGGATCGTGGCAGAATGCAAATCTTCTGCTGGCTGGATTGATATTGAATTGTGCTGTCTTCGGAGCTTTGATGAGGCCACTGGTGTACCCCAAAGTACGTATGAATTAATTATATTACTAAAATACTATGATAAATGAAATATATAATTGATAATTAAAATCAACGACACAAAAGTTTTATGAAGTTAACAAATATCTAGAAAAAAGATGATAACTTTTAAACGACTAAATATTTTTTTTTGATCGTGGCTAAGAACATCTATCGATTTTCAGTCACTTTTTAAATAAAATAAAAATAATTCAAAATCGGTGGATCCGTTTGGGAGTTACGATGTCACAGACACACACATACATAGATATGTCAAACTTAAAACATTCCTTTGTTTTCTTAGGGGGTTTACAATGTAAATGTTAACAATTAGGAATTATAATTTTAGTAACTAACAAACAAACAAATATTTATATGGAAAAATACAAAAGTGTGGTAAGTTGATTTATGGTACATTTATAAATAGGCGCCATGCACCGCTCGCGCGTAATTGGTTAAAAATAGTCGTGAGTGTGTGCACGTGGCAGAATGCGAATGTGGATACAGCAGGCCTAGTCCATATTAAATAGGATTACTACACGTGCTTCTATCTGGGAGGGATTGCCTTTATACGAACATATTAATTCTCATTAAGAATTTAGTTGGCATTAGTCCAAAAGCCTAGTTTCTTCTTTGTATATATATAGATTATGTCAACTAATAAAATAAATAGGTCACTAGTGGCACAAGGGCACAAGCGTGTGGCTGTAAACGCTACAGATTGTTGGTTCGATTCTTAGTCGAGGTAATGAAATATTTAATATTTTAATTTCTTCGTTCTGGTGTCAAGGCAGAACGCGGTGTTGAATTGCGCCACACGGTAAATAGAGAACGGAGTTTCGGGGTTCCAGAGGGACGCCTACTGCTGTGTGTGGGATTACAGGGTGAAACTAAAAATAAATAAATACTAAGTTTCTATTTGCAATCATAATTGCTTTCATATTTACATACATATATGATTGACGTTATTGCATTGCAATAATGATTTACGTTCCACGCATATAATAAACATGAGATAAACTACTTACATATTTATGTTATATATCACTAAGAAAGACACTTTACATCTATGAAATGTAAATAAAATATATATATTATAAATAGATATATCTTGCATTAACATAATTTCAATAATTTCACGATATTTTACTTTCTTCTAATTTAGTATTGTTCATGTCTATTAAATTTGATTATTATTAAAGAACTTTTATATAATGTCTATATATCTAGTATCCATATGATATACATGTATTTCATTTAAAATGGATTTTATATTTTAATCCTAAATGAATCGTAGTGAATTAAATTTAGAAACGTTTATTTAGATTACATTCAGTGATGTACTCGGTTCAATATATGCATTTCAGCTGTTCCAATTATCCGTTTAGTTTTACCTTGTACTTTAGAGAAAAGTATATGATAAAAATAAAAATAATTGTTATTACTTTTTTTATTTAGAAATAAATTCGTTTGGTTCGATTCTTTGTCGGGGGTTTCAATTATTTGATTTCACACATTCAATACAATAACGAACGAAAAATGAAATTAAAAGCTTTGTAAGATTGTTATAATTGCGTGAATAATATCTCTGATAAGAAGTAGTTTTTCTATAGGTATTTATTAATAAATATTTTTTTATTAATACTCTATAATATGTATTATATTCTACAGTCATCAGGAGAAAAGCCGCTGCTACAGCGTATGGCTGAAGAGAAAAGATTGCAAATGGAAAGAGGGTCCATAGGAGGATCTTATTTTGTGGTGCAACTACCTGATGGTACTATGGAAAAAAGAATGAAGGTATAGACACTTGAGGTTATAATATTTGAAATTTGCCATATTATAACACCCAAACGCAAAACCAAAGGATCTCAAATTTCGAACACATTTCAATACTTATAGATATAGATATCAATTTAATCATAACTGTTTATCAACTTTGTTTTTTTTAAAACTTGATTTTTTACGTCATTAAGTTTTTAACATTTTTATCATTCAGAAAAAAACACATAAGAACAGTACAGTTAGCTGCTAGAAACATATATGTTAAACCCTTCGCTACAAAAATTAATAGAAATAAAAAAGTTTGGAAAGTTTTGTTTTCTTTTTATATATTATGTCTCACGCCCAAATGAATAAACTACAGGTTCCTTCTGTCTACTTCTACCCTGCTTTATAGGAAAAAGCATAAAGCTGTCCTTTTATGTTTAATTAATTAATTAATATATTTCAGGCACCTTTAAACATAGATCCTGGAGTACATTCTTCATTAAACTTGGAAGCTTTAGCTAGGGTGCCCACTATTCCTAACATGCACGGTGTACCTACCGTACCTACATTACCCACCATCACCGAAGCCAAAGTTGATGATAATGGTGACAAGAAAAAGGTAATTTCTTAATTACTATATTGCACTTTATTTAAGGAAATTAATTATTTTCATTTCTTCTCACTGGCGCGACATAGTGTGAAATGGAATTACGTCAAGCAAGACGCAATGTTTCAAATTTGGGTAACAACAAAACCCAAAGAAAAGATTACCCTTACCCTACTATAAGCGGAATACGGCGTGAAGCTGAAAATAATTATTTAAAATACTACCTTCACCTTTATAAGTAAAGGAAGTTTTATACGAAAACACATCAAAAATCTAATTCCAGAGTGAAAACGGATCAGCGAGTGCCCAACAGATGTCCCGCAACGTTTCATCCCCTGCCTTCAGTGTCCAAGCTCCGGGACTACCAAAGAACGGCTCCGTGCCTTTCTTCGACCGCCAAAGAAAACACAGTTCAGCTGATAGGTCAGAAAAGTTAGAGAAAGACAAAAACGATAATAAGAGTAATGATAGGTATTGAAGATTTTTTTATTTGGTGGTGGAAAGTTTGAGGGCCGCTTGGTTTTTAGGGATAACAATTTATAAGGAAATTTTGTTGGGAAATAATGGGATTGTTAATTATAAAGTGAAGAGACTTTACGGATATAACTGTTTTGCTTAATAATTAGTTTTGCTTTAGTTTGACGTGAAAACAGTTAACTGATAGGTTAAAAAAAATTTGAAATTAGATTTTTTTTATTTGGTGGTGGAAAATTTAAAGAACGCTTGGTCTTTAGTTACATTGACATTGAAAATGGAATAATGAATTTGAGTTGTATTGGAAAATAATGAAATTATATAGTAAAAAAAAATATTTTTTTAACAATATTTATTTTTTAATATTGGTTTAAATTTCTCTGCATGAGTAAGTATATAAAATAATAAATAGTTATTTAGTCTTTGGTTTTGATTAATTAGTATCATGCTTGAGCTAATGTGCATTAAGTATGTTGTTTAATTTTTAATATTAATTATGTCTAATTTGATTTATATATTATCTGGGTTTGATATCAGTATATTTACGTATGTATGATCTTTTTTTACTTATTTAGAATATAATGTAATGATTTCCACAACTATTTAAATTCAGTAATAAAAATACATAAAATAGATAATTTATAGTGAAATTTTGTTATTTTATTATACTGTTAGAAATGTACCATTTTTTAAGTTTATAAATTTATTATTTCAGATTTAAACCGTCCTTAGCAGCTATCAAGGCTACGTCCAAAACTTCAATTAGCAGTAATCGTAATGATGTTAGTAGTAAATTGTTTTTTATTTCAATATTTTTTTTATATTCCTCTGATGATAATTGATTATTTAATTATTGTATTGTGTTCTTCTTTTATATAACAGATGGATGCAGAAAGTGGAGTTTACAACTCGAAACTTTCAGTGGCTGCAGCACGAGAACCTTCTAGAATGGTTCGACCTATGTCTAGAAAAGATATCTTTTATTCTGGATCAGTTATAAACCTGCCCCAATATCAAAGTCAAAAATCACTGCAAGGCTACAGGAACTCTGTTTTGAGTCTTCCACAGAGCAGGCAAGCTGGTGAACTAGAGAGAACGGAACGTAAGTTATTTCTTTTTATTTCACACTGGTTCCGCACATAGAAGGGTAGGCCAGAGGAAACTTAGTATTAAGATACTGTTTTCCAAACACCGTTTTTTCTTGTTACAAGAGCGAAGAAATGATAATAACTCATTTTTCAGAGTGGGAATTGAACTCACTAGCGTTTGCACCATGGCTGCTGCATTATAAAAATAGTCATAATCGTAAAAAATAATTTCAAGTTATGGAGTAAATTTGATGTATGCAAAATAACCGTAATTTATTATTGTTGCTAAAAAAGTATAAAATGTGTGTTCAGAATACGACCTCTGCCCGTGTCTATCGCTGCCCGAGTCATTCAAGTCCGCACTGTCGTCGATGCTGGACGTGTCGCTGCTTCGCGACCCCGCCTTCATGCTCATAGGCGTGTCCAACGTGTTCGGCATGGCTGGCCTCTACGTGCCCTTCGTGTACCTGGTGGACGCGGCTCACCTCAATGTGAGTACATGCACACGTATACATGCACGTCGGAAGTAGAGCGGGATGATCGGCGTGACCCGACTGTACGTGCTGTATGTGTAAATCCCAGACAAAGACATGTACATAAGCATATGCAATAGTAGGTACACACACACACGCACCGTACACACACATATACATTTATATATACATAATTACAGTAACGAATGCACACTCAATCACACACTCACACATTTATTTTCATGTACTCAACTGTAAAACCTGTTTACCATTTTTATGTAACATCAACTACATAATATGTCTATATTTATGTAGTTGTCTACCAGCGCAGTGCAGATGAATATTTTCTCGTAGTGTTTGTTACAACTGAACTAGCTGAATGTGACAATTTTTGATTCAAATTTCAAGGCTGTTTTTTATAAATTAATTTTATTTTCTCTATATTACAGGGCGTTGAACAGTCCAAAGCATCATTCCTGTTGTCAATAATCGGTATCACGAACACAATAGGCCGTATCGCGTGCGGATGGGTCGCAGATTTCCCTTGGATGGACTCGCTTCTTCTAAATAATATATGTCTAGTCATTGCCACGGTATGCACAAAATTTTATTTATTTTTATTAATTTATTTACAAAATGTATCGCGGCGTTAATTATGCCATCTATCTCACAACAACTGTACAACATTTGGAAAATTTTAAAGAAAAAGTATTCTAACACAAGGGTATCTAAATGCGAAAAGTGCCATATTTATTTCATTGAACTAACACATCTCTCGTGTGTGCTGTTGCTCTCGCAACACTTGCGAGATCATATCTTTTATTATTTTTTACCCTTTTGCGTAGCAGTAGAAGCATAACTAAACTGCACGGGCTACACACCATTTTTTATCAACTCGCTCTGATAACAAGATAAAGCGCGGGGTTAAGTTCCGCTATTATTTCAATGCTTTGAGAATTTTGAATGTAGGGAATGTTCCCCACACCAGGTGCACTAGGTTCCTTCTAACTATCCTAGTCTGAGAAGAAGGCTCTCGTGGCGCTATGAGAGAGCGTCTGATCATACACGTGATGATTGTGGGTAAAATCCTACTCGAGGGCAATGAAATCGTATAACAGAGTGTCTTAACATTAGATTAGATTTTCTTTTCCTATTCTATTATGCAAGATATAGCGTGAAGCTAAAAAAACTTTAAAAAATGTTTTCTCAACAGATTGCCGTAGCGCTTACTCCATTCTGCAGCTCTTACGCCTCGTACGTTGCCGTCGCCATTGCTTTTGGTATCGCTATATGTAAGTATTAAAAGTTTATAATACAAAAAACATTTTGGTTAAAATATAATGTAAAGGTTGATCTATTTAGACAAATTTTCTACCCAATCCACGTAATATGGGAAAATAAACAAACAAAGAAGATTATAAGAATTGTATTGTATGAAATATCATGAACATACTGTAGATTTAAGCTTACTTTAAATGTAAGTAAAACAAAACACGCATTAGTATGCACTACGATTGTAGGGTCTATTCCCACGATCCCACTCGGGAAAATGAGCTGTTTTTATTTGTCTAGACGAGTTAACCAACGCTTTCGGCCTCCTAATCGCGTTACGAGGCGCGGCCGCCTTAGTGGCCGTCGGTTATAAACTATACAAAATAAATCTTCCTTCACAGCCGGCTACATCTCGCTAACATCAATCATCCTAGTGGACCTGCTAGGTCTAGATAAATTAACCAATGCGTTCGGCCTTCTAATACTGTTCCGAGGCGCGGCCGCCATAGTGGGGTCGCCCCTCGCGGGCGCGGTGTACGACGCCACAAAGAACTACGACGCTTCCTTTTATATGGCCGCGGCGTTCTTCCTAGCGTCTACGTTGACTTCGTTTGCAGCACCTATGTTTCGTCGGTGAGTGGTATTTTATTTTTATTTTGGTTTAGTTTTTTTAGAATGATAGCAAATGTGACTACTGTGAGTTTTAATCCGACTCGAGGGAATTATGTTCTTTTCCTCACTTTGGTATTGTTATTTCTTCGCTCTAACCTAACCTACTCAAGCTTTGCACCACATTTTGCCCTCACTCTTAGATGTATCCTATCCTTGGATTGGTTGCCTGGAAGAGATTACTTTTAGTGATAAGGCCGCCTTTGTGCATTTTATGTCCTAAAATAATCATTGTAATTCTTGTAAATGTGCAATAAAGACTTTTTATTTTATCTTATCTACTATATGCAGTGAACAGCGTAAAGTTAAAAAATAATCAACTCAACTATCACCATAACAGAAAACCAGAAGAAATCCAACAACCGATCGATGTCCTAACGCCCATCGACGAGGACCTGGAAGAGGATGACCCGGACGATACGCCCATCACGATGGGGCACCGCCTCGCCTCACCGCCGGCCATCACGCGCACGGCCGCATCGCCCGACGACCCGCCCTCACCCGACCCCGAGCTCTCGCAGCGGGAGAGCGTGCTGTGAGACCTCTTCAAATGGCTTATTATGTTTTAAGATCCCTTCAAAACACATCAAGCCACTCCCCTTTCCATATGTTTCCCTAAGATCTATTCCCCCCCCCCCCCCTTTCACACGCATCCACCGCTCGATGAGCTGTGATATAAGCTGTTGTCTATTTCGTAGCTCAACACTGAAATAACATCCTCAGGTATTTCTTATTATTATTTAAATAGTCAACCGCTTCATGTCAAACACTTATAAGATGCATTAAGTTGATATATTCAAAAATGAAATAAAAAATCATTATCTAATTTTTAAATGAAAAATCAATTTGTACTTGTCACTGTCATTACATCATACATCATTATTATTAAAACAAATTCTTAGAATATTTTTATATCGTATATATATTTTTTCTTACTTATATTTATATCTTTATATATTACGTTATGATATCATTTATATAAACAATATGGCAAGTTTTCTCTATTTTGTGAAATGATAGATTAAGGCGAACTTAATAGGGTACTTATTTGAATAAAATTAAATAACATTTTTATTCATCAATGAATTATAGTCAATATTACTGTTATTATATATTTCTAAGCTGAGAGGCATTAAAATTAATTACATAACTTATTTCCTTTCTTTATTATTTTAATTAAATTTGTACATAATTAAAATAGATACATATTTGATAATGTATATATATTTAATTTCTCATAGTAATAAATATTTTTTCTTAAAAATAAATTAATTTTAATGCCAATTAGCCTGAATTGCTGTGAACGGTTATTTATACGAATGTAAATTATACGATAGCGATTGTATATAGTTAGGGTGCATACAAAACAATGAACCCTTGTCATAATATTACAAAATATAACATGATCTCATATTGAGGAATATTTCAGTTTACAAATGTCAAATAAAAGGGATATCATATTGAAAAACAAAATATTGTCGTAGCTGCTTTTGTTGGAAATAAACCTCGTACCTAAAAGCAATTAATGTAAACGTGTTCAAAAAATTAAAGTATTACATTTATTTCAAAAATTATTTGCTTTTACTATAAAAGTTTTATATAACAATATAAGATTAGGTACTAAATATTAGTAACTGTGTGAATTAAATATAATGTAACTATAATAAGAATAAAAAAATAATAATATATTGATTAGTTTGCAAAAATCAATAATTCATGTTGTAGTGTTTCAATATTTTTTTCATTAATATTATTTTTTAAATATTAAAACATCTGTTTCAAGAACGTTTTCGCTCACGTACACATTTTTAATTGCATCATTAAAATAATTGCTCACATACGGATATCCTCTGTATGCATGAAATATTTATTGATATTTATAATTATTATGTCAGCAAGAGGATTTTAAATAACTGTCTGAACTATTATATTATCTTTAAATTAACTGTGCCATATATAATTACTTTTGTTCATATCCTTTTTGCTGGCCGTACTATCTTTAAATATATTTTTAAAGGGAGTAATAGCGTTAAGAAAATAGTGAAAAACGTAAAATGTATATTTTCAAAGGTAAAGAAAAAAATTTGGAACTTTATGGGTGTCCATTTATAAAAAAAATAGATAAAAAAAACAAAGAAAAAATATTTAATAGTTACATAAAATAGCTAATAGATTAAAACATTTTGAGCAATAGTATTTATGCGTTATGACGTATACACATTTAATTATAATGATATAACAATATTGTAAATTTACACCCGGTTGATTTGAAATTGGACAATAAAGTGGTATTTTTTGTGTCATGTTTTTTATATCATAATTAATAAAGAAATTCAGACAAAAGTAGTATATTCGTATGTAAATATATTAGGTTGCACAATGTAAATACACACTAAATTGAGTAGATAATAGAAACCTTAAAGTTTTTTATTAGTCCTTGGGTATCCATGAATTACGTCACATGAACTTAATTTTTTTTTATTTGTCCCTGTTTTGCCTCCCCTGATAGCATTTGGTAGACTCACTGAGACAATATTTGGGAATATTACTCCTAGAAATTATTAGATTTAAACTCCAGTGCTGAAATTATGTTTGTCTTGTTAATTATAATTTGAAATGTGATGTCACGAAATTTAGGACATCCACACCCCTTATCACTCAATGTCACATTTAGTAATTTTTGGATGGCCTTGTTAGTATAAGTAAAATAAATAGAGTTTCAAATGCATTAATTGATTCATTTAACATTTTATTAGAATGTTATCCATACACTAAAGCAAAGAAAATAATATTTAGGAATGTATAACAATTTTAACGTCTCTAAATATTTTTTATTAGATCTTTTCAAATTTAAACTGTAGATTTCTATCAATCTTGATGTGTAGATTTAAAATAGTGATCAAAATAGACACCAATATACATTTACTTATATACATACATACATCGTGAGCGAAAATAAAAAAATAATAATCGTGCTATTTTTTTAATAATATTTTCGGTATTTTTTATTTCTGACTCAGCTTCTCTTTATTTAATCTAGCTTAACAATTGAACTTTCGAGCTTGGCTTTTTTACTAAAAAGGGTGATGAATAACAAATTGTTATTGGCCCTTTTACTTCTACTATTTTTATTGAAACTATATTCTAATATGGTTAGTTACTTTGAATTGAACGTAGTTATACAAATTAATATATTATTATAATGGTTGAATAATGTTAAAAAATGGTCATATTGTTTTATATTTAACATATTAAGTTAACGAAATAAAAAATATTCGAATATCGATTTTTTAAGCACTTAATATATTTTTCATTCCCTATTCTCTGAAAATGCTCTAAAGTCGCTAAAATAAAAAGTGAAAATTAAAACGTGAGTATCAACTTATATAAGAAAATATGGATAGAACTTTCCTTTATTTATTTTTTAAATGCATTGAAATATACTTATATAAACATTTTTTGTATTTTAAACAAGCTAAGCAACTAATAAAAAGCAAATTTCTGATCTTTCATAGTAACATATTTTTATATATGCAAATAAGCCATAACGACTCTACTTTTTGCATAACTACGTTCGATTACAAAAATATAGATACGATCGTGTGTTTAGTTAAATACTTTGTCAATGTCTACGAGTTGCAATTGCCACTAAATATATTATTACGTCAACTTATAACTCACTATTAGAATAATAGTGATCTAACACAAACGATAGGAATTATGAGAAATAACTATAAAAAAGGCTAAAAAATTTGAATTGTTTCTTGCCTCTCAAATAAAAATTATTAAAATGGAGTTAGATTACTTTTATTCTAAGGGTATATATTCTATATATGTAAGTTAAGTAACGTCCTAAACTCTTCAAATAAGGTTTTTTCAATTGATCGTGTGCCATCGCTAAGAACAATATGTATATATAATAGATATATTATAGTGAGTGAACGCAACGCAGTCAATTTCCAATATCCAAATGATACCAAATGTTTCATATTTAAATATGTTTAGCGTGGCTTATAACGTATGTTGTACCGTTGATTAAAATGTAGCTTTATCATTGATTTTTTGTATGAATACAGTTCCAAAATTTTGTATTTAATGATGTTTATTTTATAAGAATCTAGTTTTAACTTATTTTAATTATTAAACTATTATACTTCTTGTATATTTACATATAAAAATTATAGAAGAAAATAATAATTATATTTTTTAGTAAAGCTACATTTTCCTCGTCGTCACGTAAATTTATACTGCGTATAAGAATATCGGGACGTTAACTAATATTGTATGGAACTGAGTCCGTTTGTTTATAATTGACGGTAATCATAGTTTTTACATTTTTGGTACTAAATGATCAATCTTATACCCAGCATAAATATTATATATTTACTTATACTATAAAAGATATTTTTATGTCAATATACTGCATAATTTAGCTTTTAAGTACTTAGCGTTAGAAGAACTAGGCACTAGATATAGGAAAACAAATTATGTGATAAAATGCAAAAACGAAGAAATGTTTCTTTTATAACACCCTGTAATATTATTGTATAATGGAATTATATTGATTTAAATAAGTTTTAAAGTGAACTGCTATATGTAAATGTAAATTGTATGAAATATACGAAAGGTTATTAAGTAACGTTAACTGTTGTTATAGCTTTATGTAAAAAACCAAAAGTGTTATTAAGTTTTTAAGAATGAGAGCTATGTATTTAGATGGTGATAATGTCAAAGAAATATTTGCTAGAGGTGAACGATAGTGGACAATTATATTGAGTGGTGCCAGTTATTTTACCTTTTTTTTATATGTATGTTTTATACTTTTAAATTATGAATGATAATATACATATATACAAAACAAAAGCTATTCGATATTTAAAACAAGATATAATTTTAATAAAGAATTTCCAAATATATTTATGCCATATTTTTGTAATATAAAGGCACGTATAATGCAAACGTATAATTTTGCATTGCATAATGCATTTTGCTTTGTATAATGAAATAAATGATTTTTATTTAACGTATTTGTCGCTTGTTGCTTTTATTATAAAAACTCGATTAAGATTCCCTCGATTAAACTACATTTGTTCACTCGTGTCGCCTCTAGCACACTAGAATGTAATGAAATCAGTTAACGGAAATTGTTTAAAATCAGACTAGAAGTCTTAATTTTGCAAACACCAATCATGATTATTGTAATAAATGTAAATATAATGAATTGAAATAATTTATGATTACCGCTAGCTTAGAGCTAGAACTATTGGCTCAATAGGAAATGAGTTATTTATGTATTTAATTCAGTATTGGCTCAAAGTATTGTTTATGCGTCCTAAGTTGCTTACATGTTAATATTATATTATTTAAAAAAGATATTATTTGAATTTTCCTTTAAAAATTGTCAATAATTTTGTGAGATACTTCTCAAAAATATGGAAATGCACAAATAACTTTAACTTATTGATATTGAAAATATATTTGTAATTTGTAATTTGATTTGTTTTCATGTAAGCAACTTACTTCAGCTAGTTTTTAAGCGCTTGTAACTGATAGCTGCTTCGCAAACGGTACACGACCGAGCTGTTGTTGATAATGTCCACCGAATGTTTTGTAAATAACAGATTCATTAAATGATAATGATGACTGACATTGGTTTTATTTATTATATTTTAATACTTTATTGGTATAAATAATTTCAAGTTTACAGAACTACTGATTTCGGAACTATTTATAAAATATTAATTGATATAAACGGTAGGTATATATTTTCGACGATACGACAGGATTAAAATAAAAAAAATAGTTTCAATGACGAATGAGAATTCCTTTTAATTAATATTAATCGACATTTTTTTTGTAATTTTTTTAACTTAAATATCTCTTTTCTATTTTTGATATGTAAACGACTTATATAATTTTTTTATGATTAAATTAAACTGATTTATAATTTTTGTAACCGTAGTTCACATAAAAGCAGGCAAAGTAAATAGCAATGCTCCCTCACTCGCTCACCAACTGTACACATAAAACATTTGTATTATTGTCTATAGTTTTATATCCATTTAAATAAAGTCTATAACAGTATTAAACGTCATCTTAAACTTGTCTCACAAAGTTACACCACCGTTAAATTTTATTGCGTTCTCATCATCTCTATTTATTTTTAACAAGACGTACGGACAAAACCTGAAGCAAATGAAATGTAATGATATAATTTTTATTGACTGAATATTATAGTCATGTTGAAAATGATATATTTCCTATATATTGCCTCTACTATTGATTATTCTTTTTTTTTGCATAGTCTTCAATATTAAACATGAAGTTTACAAAAAAAATATTTTTTTCCTATTATTCAGCTCCACGTTTTAAGGTCCACAACCGCCGCGTTACAGTCACACCCTAGTGCCGCTGCGCCACGACGTTACCAATTTAGAAAATTTGCATAGAATAAGGATTTCCTAGTGAATTTGCTCAAAGGCTGAATAAGCTTGAGCCTAGGGCCGCATGCTTTTGTATAATAGGCGCAGTGTGGCCAGACTCAGCTTTATTTATTGTCCATCATATTTGAAAATTAGAAGCAAAATTTTGAAATCGAAGTGACAGATTCATATTCTTTTGGTGCTTTTTCATCCCCATTCATCATTTCTTACTAAGACATTTTTTACTGTTTTATTACATAAAAATACAGTTAGCAATTTCAATTTTCGTTAAATTCATATAACGGAAAATGACTTACAAGCGTATAACTTAAATTATAAAAATTTAACTCAATATGGTATAGCCGTATGAGTGAAGTTGTTATGGATACGGTCAATTAAATATTTATTGATTTCTTGACGTCTTACGAGAGCTTAATGATAGGTCCATACATAGCGGTGCTATTAAGACTCCGTCTGGTCCATGGCGCCGCAGTGAAGTGACACATTGGAAAACCGCGCCCAATTAACTTTCACGTGTTTTTATTGCTATCTGATCTTCTAATTGAAATGTCTCATACTTATAAGACAACTCAACTATTATTTTAGAAATATTTAGGACGATTTCGATCCAGCGTGTTTTCCGCTGTTTCAAATACTTTATATTCTTGGTTTTAATGAAATAGTAGGTATATACGTGAAATCTTAACCAGAGATAAACACTGTATGCAGATTAAGATATATAGGTATAGAGCGTTGAGCTTTGCAAGTTAATAAGTATTTTATGATAAAAATTAGCATTAGTAGTTAATTTTGTTTGTTATAACTTAAATATGAGTAGTACTTTTTATATAAATAAAATAATTAACATGAAACGATGTACAAATCATAATAATTGTTAAGATATGTTTTTATTAGTATTAGCTCTGGTGTGATGCAGGTTTAATACCTGTATTCCACAGATTAATAATTTTATTACTGTGTCTAGGGCATTGTTAAATTGAAGGATATTTTATTACTCATTCCAATGAAAAGATTATGTTGCTTTAGTCAGTTCGTTTTAATTAGTGTCTATGATATTCATTAAAAAAATCAAATTAAATCAGCTTCACGGTGTATCCTGCACACAGCAGGGTAGGCAGAGGCTAGTGTTAGACACTCCCTGCTGCGTGCGGGATACAGCATGAAGCTGATTTCTCAATTTATATTTTTTTCATTGTATGAGTTACTCTATTATATTACTAAATTGATAATTTCATATAACACTTATAATATATTTATTACAGCAATTTAAAGTTTTAAGAGCCTAATAAAAATATTATAACAATGATACGACAAGTTTCTTACTTTTTTACGCCATGTCATTTATGTACCTACCTGATACTACTTTCGTGATCTTTTCTATTAAAAAGATAACAAAAATTGCATAAGATAAATTTATCTTATAAATGTACTTGTGTACCTATATATTTTATACAAATAGGGTTAATTTGGACAAGTGACTATATACGAATATGTATACACTGTACATGTTCGTATACTATAAATCTAATTCAGATTCACTCTTTATTTCGCATTGGGTTTGTGCCAAAAGTCTCTGTTTCATACTTGTCACAGGAATTAGATACATTAAAGTGAAAAAACACATTTAGTTTCATTCAGTAGAATCGAACCCTAAAAAATTAGAGCTTACTAACATCTCATTATACTCTACAGTTAATTTATTATAACCATTCATTCGACATCCTATAATAGATAGTCTGTCTATAATTGGCTCAAGAGAATTGGTGTTGTCTGCTGTAACAGGTTAATTTGTTACGTCAGTAGTTCAACACTTTCAATTATAACTAGCTAGTTCTAAGGACCGCTTATTCACGGCTTGTCTAGTCTACAGTAAGTTTTTTCCGGTTTCATTTACCTTGTACGTTGGATTTTGTTGAAATGACAAATGGAATTGTTAGAAAAAATATACACTACTGCCGTTTGGCTGAGGTATATTAATTTTAATATAATTATGTTTTATCGTAATTAATCAATAACTTTGCCAAAAATATCGACAAAAAATATAATTTGTAATTTTTTGTCAAGACAAAAAATACTCTAGAACTATCTATCAATTTAACATTCAGATATATTATTTTCTAAATTTGTATGATAAATGCTAAAATATGTAATAGACCTGTAAAACGTTGTTTATGTACATCTCGTTACATCCTTGGGCGTATCTAAAGATATTTTCTAGGCATTGATTTTAGTTTTGAAGTGATCTTTACATGTAATGGTTTTTTGTAAGTTTTTCAGGCTTAATATTTATCAATAAAAATTCTGGAGTAAATATGCACCACCCGACCCCCTCATTACGCCTATTGTTACCCAATTGTAATTAGTAAGGTATACGTAAGCTAATACGAGCTCGTATTTAGTCTTCATTCACAAAGTCGAGGCCGTCGCGGCACAGGGGCACAAGAGTGTGGCTGTCGCGCGACAGTTGTGGGCTCGATCCCCAATCGAGGAAATGAAATATTATTTATCAATATTTTCATTTTTTCACTCTGGCACCAAGGAAAAAACCTGGCTTATTATTACGTTATTTAAGGATAACGAAGATTTACACCATACTGTTGTATAGCCTATAGCACTCCTGAAGAATGTAGCTTTCATCTAAAACATAAAAATAAATCCAACAAGTAAATCCAGAAATCTTAGCGTTAAAGCAAACCAACTCTTCCGCATTATTTATTTATACAAGGAATTTAAAAAGAAGTAATATATCTAAAAAAGTAATAACATTAATATAAAGTTCATAAAACATGTAACATATGATAGTATTAAATAAGTGCATATAAGGCGCAGGGGCACAGTCGTGTGACTGTATGGCTGTAATACGACGGTGGTGGGTTTGATTCCCACCCGGGGGAATTAATTATTATTCTTTATTAATAATTTCATTTTCTTCGCTCTAGTGCGACGGCAAAGGCGCGTCGTTGTTAATTTTTATTTAACCGTGACGTTATTTTTTGTTTGTTATTTAGTCCTTTATTTACAGAAGATTGGCAGTCAGTAAAATATTGCTCGAAGCAATGAGACCGCCTCTGTACACATATTGTAAACATATGTTTTTGTTCTTATTTTATTTTTCAGCTTCACGCTGTATCCCGATTATATTTTTATTATTCTTTATTATTTGTTTCTTTTGTGGGCAATTAAGAATATTCTATCCTATTCTAATTAAGATAATAACACTTCCTACATTTTTACTATTTTCGTGACAAGTTATGCTTTCTTTGATTTGGCTAGATAAACAAACAAACTTAAAAAAAATCAAAATAATATTTATAAGCACTCCATACCACTTACTTTTATTACTTTAGACAACTGTATATGAAGATTAAATTAGGGAAACCCACCACATATTCTATATGTGTACATACTCGTAAACAGTTATCCGCGCATGCACGAGGCCGCTAGTGATGTACGCCAGTTTTCCACTTATCGATAGTTGGCTTCATGCAAGGTCATTGACCGCAGTCTGGTGCAACCGCCGCTAAAATTACATCAGCCGGCCTTGTCCGACACGGAACAATGGCAGTATTGTGCTGTAACGCCTCGCTTCAGGCAAAATCGGGTAAAACAATGAATGACCAATATATAATTAAAATAATTATTATATAATTCGACTTTCTGCTAAAATTCAAACCTACAGCCTTTGATGCTGGCTGCAATGCCTTGTGATTTAATAGTTTTAAATATTAAGTAAACAATAAATACAGATAATAAATGTTTTTTTTTTTCATTATTTTTTTATTTACTGTTTCATGGGCACCCTAGTGTAAATTACGATTAGCAAGAGAAAACGCAACACATACAATGGATCGAAACGTGTTCATGTTAAAATTATATTTAGAACTTTTATTTAATTTTAATCGATTAGTGTATTTTAAGTACGTAGGTATAATTAAATGGTAATTCTGATACAAATTATTCAATTTGAACTTCAATCTTTGAAAAAATACTGTAACTAATTCGTTAAATCGCCTGTTTAGATGAACATGATATTGTTTCGCTGGTTTGGAGGAAAATAAAAAAGTTTATATACAAAAAACATAGCGCAATTTTACTGGGAAATTACATCAATTCACTTTTTTATTTCTTTACTATAAAACCTATTTTTATATATAAAAAACAGTTCAATTACAAAGTAAAACTCGCAATAATTTCAGTTAATTCTAGAACACGTGTAATGTGTTTTTTGACGTAGCATAATTTTTAAACCAATGTTGTGAATCAGTTTTGTAAACATTTTAATTGAATTTAATGAATAAAATAATAAAATGTGTACATTTTACAGATAACTTCTTTTATATTGCAGTAATAATGAAAAAGCAAATAATTAAGTTAAAAAATAAAACTTTGAAAGCCATAGAAGCGTAAATGAAGCGTATGTAACTAGAGGCCTGAATTTTTCCCAGTATTTCTGACTCTTTTCACTGCTCGTAAAACAGCTTTCTAAGTGTTCTAGTGTTAACTTCCATAATTTTTTGTATGTTATTATTAACTTTTAGTATACTTATTTTTTTTATAATTTAAACAGTGTATATGAGTATGTATAAGTATATTTATATACATATCTCTCTACAAGGATTACCTAATCGATCGATCGGTTACTATAATAAAAAAACTATATAATTGAAAAATAATTATCTTAGTATATCTATAATAAATGCACATTTAATAGCAACAGTGTATTTATACTCGATAAAATAAAACTAAATTAAAGAAGAACGATGCATTCCGTTCATGCGATATAAATAGAATAATGCAAGACACACGTGACTCGCTGCCAAGTCAACACGCGTAGCGATGGCTATCGTTGGAACCGTTACATCACACGCTCTCCATTGACAATCTTGTGAGAATCTTCATTTGAAATTGTTAATGTATTCAGCAATGATAGACACACACGCATGTATTATCTAACATCATATACTTAGTTTGTATGATGTAATACTGCACAGACTTGCACCAGACGAATTCTTGTAACTGAAACGTACCGAATACATTTTCATGTAACATTCTACTTTATATGAATAGACACTTTACGATTCAAATATTAATTTAATGATCGTAGATCTTTATATCGATACATATGTCATTTTTTTATGGAAAAGGACAAGGCAAACGAGCGTTCGGGTCACCTGATGGTAAGTGATCACCGCCGCCCACGACCCCGTGTAATATCAGACGAGCTACAGGTGCGTTGCCGGCCTTAAAGATGGAGATAGACGCGCTTTTTGAAAGTACTCATGTCATTTCCACTACCGTGCGGACTAACCATTCCACAGTTCCGTGGCGCGTGGAAGGAAATTCCTACGAAACTCAACAGTAGTGGAGTGCCACGCATCCAGATGGTGTGGGTGATATTTTAGCTTGTGTCGTACGGTGCAGTTAGAAAATTTGGCAGCAGGTAACAGGTTCTTCAGAACACTTCCCATGATAAAGAACGCACAGCGAGGAGACGTCTCTACGCAAAGCCAAAGATAAGCCTTTCACAGATTATTGGAAGCTTTTATGAAGGAGTATATTTGAGAGATAACGAAATATAACCCATATCTATTTGTCGTTTACATTTATAAAAAACCATATTGTAAACAGACACATGCAACTAAAGGAAACATTCCTTGAAAAGGATGCGAAGCAATATTAGAAAAATAAAGACTTGATAATAATAATAGATTGAAAACACGTGATTCGGCGTCATTATCCTCATATTTATGTAAAATATATATAATATACATATATTTTAAATGTTTTTGACATTTGTTATTAAAGTATCTTTGCCATCAGAAATAAATGAAAATGATCTAGTTTCTCACAATCGGAAGAATTAACGTAAGAATGAACAAGGCGGTCAAGGTGTCGGCCAATGAGTCCAGAGGCCGGATTCAATTAAAACAATTATTTATATTTCTAGAGATATTTCGTTTACAAACATTACTTTTAATGAACAATTATCTATAAACGTAATTAACAAACTGTTAAATACTTTGTTAATAACCACTTAATTATTCTAATTTGTGTCTTAGGTACTAAAACTATTTTTAATGTATGTTTACAGCTAATTTAAGTAGCTGATAATATGGAGTAGCAAAGTATATATTAAACAGTTTCAAATGCTTTAGTGTGTGATGGTTCTTAAAACATACATATATTTTAGAAACATATAGAGCCACTTTATATTTCGGGTTGATTGGCGCAACTGAAGGCCATTTCAAATTCTCTTTGTGAGGAAACAGGACCTCTAACAATATTGGTCTCCTTTACTAATTTCACTACAAAGGGTACTTCCTAATTTGATACGAAACTTACTCACTTAGTAATTGTGACTATAAAAAATTAAAGTTGAAAATATTATTATATTTTGTTTTATCATATCAATCAAAATATACTATTAAATATTGTAATGGTCTTTAAATACAAAATTTGGAACGAAGTCAATAGTACCGCCCGCACTGTTTCCGCTTTCGATAAAAAAAAACTGACAGTATTGTGATAAGCATACAAGATAATTTTTACTTCCTCTATTATAGGCTTAGAAAAAGTTATTAACTAAATTTTTTATATACAATTTAATATGTCATACACAAAATTCCCTATTTATTTTGTATATGTGTTATGTAAGTGCTTTACTTTGCAATACATTAGATAAAAATAAATTCAATCAATACATTCATCATTTCATAATAAAATAAGTATTGCATTCTACAAACCATACTAAACAATAGTTAAGTAAGCTCATTTAATTGGATTTCGATATAGGGTTTCTTATCCTTTTGTGGCCTGACGAGATTAAATCTTGCATATTAACTAGAGTCACCCGGAATTAAGCAGGAACTGGCAGACATTGTATAAAAAATAACTACCAATTTACGCTGGTATACGTGTGACGTATTTGGGCAGTGTGTAATAATCACTATTGGATTTATATGTTAGTAGTAGTAGTAGTTAGTTAGTAGTAATGTTTAAGTTTTATCTTCCCGTTCTAGATGTCCAAAAGTTTTCATCGTTCTATATGCCAAATCTCATAAATGTCATAAGGAATGAGGAAATGGAATGACTCTCTATATAAATTATAACCTTTTCCAATAAAAAAAAGAAACTTCAGTAAACGAGAAAAATTAGACAAAGTATAACTAAGACGACAAACAATATATGTATAATTGTATAAGGTGTCTAGTATATTCACTAAATGCTTATTTAAAAATCTTTTCACGTATTCTAACTCACATATTTGCGTAGTACATGCTTAAATTCTTTCGACTTCTATCCGGTTTTTGTCTAGATATGTTAATTGTCTTAAAAATATACTGGTTTAATTTTTAATTCTTTTATATACTTAAATATAATAAAACGCAATTCTGCACGTGTCTTTTTGCTATATTTGCCATAGTTAGTAACAAAGCATTGTTAGTTCAGTTGGTTAAAGTAATAATGGAATTTTACAATAACTTTTTTGTATACATTTTTTATATTAATAATATAAACATATTATGATTTTTACGCTTGCTTTTCGTTTATAACAAATCTATGCACACGTGTTTTTTATTTAATTGAATTAAAAAGGTTTTTCATTAATCAAGTTCCATTATATTAATTGCTATCTATTATTTATATTTAAAATAATCTTGTAAAATAGATAGAATTTACAACGTATATTAACGAACAGAAGCTTTTACGAATAAATTAAGTGAATAAAGTTCAAGGTAATATTATATAACAATATTGACCAACAAGACGTTTACGCAAGGCTTAATATAAAAATGAATCATCAGGTCAAAAATGTAACGTTACAGCATACTATTATAAAATTTATTGAATTTAAACTACTTAATGACGCGTACACGAGGTTGGAATTACTGTGGTTCCAAGTTTGAGGCTAGCAAATAGGAAACATTATAAAATATATAGCGTACAGTATGTACAGCGCTGTAATAAATTCAAATCAAAGTAGAGTCAAAGTTATTTTTTTAGATTCATCTGTATCCCCCACATAGCAGGGAGGCAGAGGGCACCCGGGAACCTAGTGTTAAGACACTCCGTTCCCATTAAAACACTTCCGTTCCTCACTTTCCGTTGAATTCTGGAGGTATTGCGTGTTGAGTAGCAGCACTCAACCCCGCGCTTTGTCTCGAAAAGGAATCGATCCCACAACCTGTCACGTGTACAGTCACATGTTTGTGCCCTTGCGCCACGGTTGGTCTCAAAATTGGCGAATGTTAATAAATAAATAAAAATAAAAATAAATAAGGTATAGCCTAACTATATCTAAATATTAAAGTTTAGATATAGTTAGGCTATACCTTATTGTGTAAACATATGAATGTTTGGAATCCAAACCCAGGCTATAAAAGTTAAAATAGCAGGGGAACTACCGTTTGAAATATGAGGAAAACTCTATAAAATAACCCACGAAATGTTTTTGCTCTAAAATACTCGTAGCGAGGTATGTACTGCTAATATTAGTATTTAATCATAAGTTTCCTACAATTATTTGTTAGTTTTTTATGTTAGTTCGACCGACTTTTTATCGCTTTAATATAGGAATGTAAATACATGAATGTACTATAGTTCAGATAAAATTTCGAGCTTAAACTATAAAAACTCTTTTAGACTAAATATGACACGTTTCTTTGAAATAATATGTTATTTTTTTTACCCTGTCAGTAGTATTACTACTATATTTTTGGACGATACCCAAAATAAGTAAAAAACAAAACAAATATTTCCTTCCTTTCCGAAGGCTATTGATGTTTGGAAGGAAAAATGAGATATACGAGTAAATGTATTTGAATACCAATTAAATAAAATGCGCCTTGACATTGTTTTAAAGCCACGTTTATATTTCCGCTTACTTATATGAAATAATGAAATTAATTCATATAAGGAAAAATTTCCCTTACAGAAAACAGTTATTTATTATATTATTTATTAGTGTATATGTGACATGCGGGTTTTTTTTATTCAAGAATTTATTTAAATCTTTTGGAATACGTACATATTTTAAACGAAAAATTGCAAAATATTTGAGTAAAAAAAGCTAAAAATAAAAAGATATAGTTAATATTTACATTTTCACAATTTAAATCATTTTTTTTTTTTAATTTATTGAATTTAAAATATTTTATTTATTTTTAGCCTATATGATACATGATATAAGTATTTTATTTCACATAATTAATTAGGTACATATTTATATTACAATTTTGTAGATTTAATATAAGGGAAGGCCAGCTGTTATAACTCAGATCAATTTAAATTTTTACGTTGCAATATTTGTAATGATTTTACAATAGTTTATCAAGAATTATTGTAAGGTTATTTTTTATTGCAAAAGTAGGATATATATTTGTATTTTATTGAACAATTATAATGAAAGAAATATTTCCCTGAGGATAATATTCTGGCATTGCTAAATAGAACATCTCGTCATAGCCTTACATAGGGTAAAACGTGAAACAATGGTCACCTATAGATAGCTATACGCACATTTATTTAATGTGAGATTTTTTTATCAGAGTAGACAGATAGAGCCCTGGGCAAAACTAGGTCTTAAGACACCCCGTTCCCCACTTTCTGCCAATTTTTTTAAGGCATTGCGTATTAAGTGGCGCCCACCCACCCTACTTTGACTAGCTAACAAAGCGCTGAGTAAGAATCGAACCCAGAAATGTCGCATTTACAGTCAGACACGGTGCCGTTAGACCACGACCGCC
Source organism: Heliconius numata (assembly GCA_016802625.1). Taxonomy (NCBI): domain Eukaryota; kingdom Metazoa; phylum Arthropoda; class Insecta; order Lepidoptera; family Nymphalidae; genus Heliconius; species Heliconius numata. The sequence continues at coordinate 1,919,887 of JAEBDU010000004.1, forward strand.
TAAATGTATGATAATATATCTTGAAATAAAAAAAATATTACGACTATTGTCTTGTGACAAGCAAAGTTCAAAGTGGCCTGAAGCTTATCACAAAATGAATTTGTTACGACAATCACTTTTTGTGCGATATTTCCATTCATAGTTTACATAACCCTTTCTATTTTTATATTATTTCTGTAAGTAATATTCCAATGTTATGACTTTCAAGATACATTTATCATAACATTAACGTTAATTTATATATATGATATAGCAAGACTACATTTTTATTACACCAAATTAATGCAGACAGTTGAACTTTATAAAATAATTATTATAGGTTTTTTTTCAGCTTTACGCTCTATCCCGCAAGACATTGCGTTCCTAATTTTCCGCCAAATTCTGGAGGCATTGCGTGTTGAATGGCGGAACTCAACGCCACGCTGTGCCTCAACACCAGAGTGAAGAAATAAAAATATACAAATAAATAAATATTTCATTTCCTTGAGCGGGGATTGAACCTACAGCCAGTCACGTCAGCCAGCACCCACTGCCCATAATAAATGCACGACGGAAAAATATAGAAAAAATAGACTCTCTCTTCTGGGTCGTATCCATCATGACTGATGATCGTGGTTGGTGGTCGTCCTACGAGCATGAATGCATTCCTACTGTCAACTGTTATTGTATTGTATTGTAATTGTTGTATTTATTTTGAGGTCAGAAAGTATGGGCTCATTGAGCTAAGGTTTTTGTAACATGCGTCTCTAATACCACATTTCAAAGGCGTTCATGCGTTACTTTTGATGGTCCAAGTTTCAGCTTCATAAGTTAATATACTCGTAGAAATACAAGGGCTTGTACAAGTTACATTTTGTTGTGCCTGGAGATTCCACGGTTTGCCAGATTTTCTAGAGACGTATCATGGCGTCTTTAGCCATATTTATTTGTCTTTTTATTTCGCGGACCCTGGTTCTATCGTTGCATATCTTCAAACCCAAATATATAAAGTTGTCACGAAATTTATGAGTCAAATTGGATTCAATTTAAAAAAAATGACTAGAGTAATCCACTTTCATGAGCTTGGACTTACTTTAGTTGATTGTAATTCCAAGTTTTCGCTCTCCGTTTTCAATCTCTGCACTAAAATTATTTGAAATAGCCTTTAATTAATACTGAATATATTGGTATACGTCGATTTTATATTTGGTAATTATAATGTTAATTAAAAATTATTTCATATAATATTTCTGGAATTCAACAATTATAAGGAAGTTAAGTAATTATATTTTACTTTAGTTTTAAGCGTTATCTTTGCTACAAAAAAATCAAGGTGATTTTAATAAATATGGTAAGAATATAAAAATCTAAGTTAATTCTTATCGATGTACAGAAACAATAAGAAAATTTATTAAAATATTTTCTCTTTTAAAACTGAAAAAAGTAAATAATCAAATAAGTACTTATATTTACATATACATATGTAAATTATATGTTATTTGCAAATTCCATGGCTATATAATATAGCCCATAGCATACTGATCGCGGGCAGTCACGAGCTGCGACCTTAGTGCATGCGTGATGAGGACGGGGCTCGATAGTGTGGGAATGTCGACAATTATCATATAATTGCTTTCACCTTTGGGCTCAACGATCTATAAAATGCTATAAAAGGACAAGATTCACATTTATTATTTTCTTGTCGTATGAAATTTAGTTTTATAATCTGTAGGATTTCTAATTAAGAATAGAAAAACAGATTTTGCATTAAGATTTAAAACAAAGGAAATTTCCATTACAGTAATGTCTATAATTTAATTATAGACATTTAAATTACCTACAAAAAATCCTCTAAACAATAAAGATACCTAACTTAAGATAAATAGCATAAATAAAATATATAATCTGCTTTGTAATGAAGAGTAATTATAGTAGGTACAATGATAAAATTAATAATTAGTTATATTTAATTAAATATAAAAATATAGATAGATACTTAATATTATTTATTTTATTGCGGCACAATTTAATGTTATTCAAATGTGATTTATACTAATTAAGTGATTATTATGAATTTACGTTCTAATTTTGCATGGAACAACCAATGTGGGGCATTTTATTTAAAGATCAACTACTTTATATTTAGACATAAGCTATTAGGAAGTAAGAAAGGCAAAATTTTAATATTTTAGTGGTTCATATTAAAAAAATAAATATTCGCCTAGAATCAAGTGTTAAGACACTCCGCTCCTCACTTTCGGCGGAAGAGTGGCGGAATTCAATACCGCGCTTTGCCTTGATGCAAAAAAGTGTGAAGAAATGAAAATATTAAATATTTACATTCCTTGTCGTTACAATAAAACTGAAATAAAACCGAACATGCCTGCTGCAGGAGTCCAAAGGGCATGTTATATCATTTAATATAAGAGAATTTCATATGAGAATTTAATTTTAAATTTGCATATAAATTATACGAGGAAGTACCGAGTACCGTTAACGATCTTTGGCCTCAGAGCCTGATCATCTCATAAAGGGATATGTTGATAATGATAAATGACTTCGCCGTAATCAAGATTTTTCCGAATTCTAATAAGGAAAAAAGTTAAGCCAGTCGTTTCACGGTATTAGTCGGTCATACATTTTAGGATTTTTTAAATATTAGTTGTGTATTTGGGTAGTAAAGTTGTTATGCTAATGATAAGTCATGCAAAAGCTCGTTATAGTAAAAAAAACATTCAGAATAAAATTACTTTATATTTAATATTACATATTTCTAGAAAATATTTAAGAATGTACCTGCGTGTGACAACATCACATGGATTACACTTGTCTGTTACTATTTTACATGATAATATTGTTTGCTCAATTTTGATACAGTAAATATGTCACAGTGTGGCACAGATACTAAGTAGGTACGTATTTGCTGCAACAGATAATACGCTCAAAATACACGTGCACTTAAATTTGAAGCAATCATTATAAAAAAATAAATAGTGAAGAATAAATAAGAATAAAAAAAAATCTACCCACTCTACCGACTTACAATGGAATTGAAAGTAGAAAGAACTCGGTGTGAAGACATTTTGCTCTGCATTTTTTTTTCGATTTCCAAACATACATGTTGAGTGGCGGAACTCAACGCTGCGCTTTGTCTTGTCAAAGCGGTAAAATGAAAATAATTTATAAGAGGAGATAAGAGGAGATCGAAATTCGAACCACTGACCATTACGGTCTAATGGTGATCCACTACACCACCATGGCCCCTAATTGTAATTCATAGAAATATCAAACTGAAATAATTTAGGAAGTAGTTGTATTAAGTTATGAGTAATTTTATGATAAAAACAGTCAACCTACTGCGTTTTAGTTTATGATAGATAATTAAGACGAAATATTTGTCGAATACATACATAATAGATTTTGTTTAAATAATTAATTTACGTCGTAGACAATTCGGCCTGTTTAAAAATATCATTTGTAGAGATATCGTAATAAATACAAACTATGTATATATATATATATATTTTTCTTTAAATGTACTTTTCCTCCTTTTAAACACATGTGATCTTTAATATTCTAAAGAAAGAATTCGGATTTCGTCTATAATTTTATTTCAAACAGAGCAAGCGTCTGTAAATGTCCAATGATATTTGAAGCTGCAACAATCACTAAAATTAAGTCATATTTTGTGACAGCTCCATTTGTACTAGAAGGGAAACTAAGTTATAAATTTCAAGACATATTGAGATCCGTATACCAACGTAAATAACTGCGGAAGTTGAATTCACCCACAATATCTTGCAATATAAGGTCACATACATACTTCTAAGAACACTAACGACTAATATACTTTTTTGTCAATTGTAAATATATTTGTGAGCAATTAAAATAATTAATTACCGCTTGTTCGTTGTTCGCTTTTAATTTGGAAATTCCGAATGTAAAACCAAAATGGCGCTTATCAGTATTTTACAATTAGATGTTAAGTGAAGTTAGTGGGTTCATACATCCTTATTATCATGCCATGAATAAATTATTATTTAAGTTAAATTTCGCTTTATCTAAAAACTATCGTGACGTTGTTGTAATATTGGATTTGACATGTTTTTTGTAGTTTTTTCCCTCGTTGACTTTGTTAGACCGAATGAATGTGTGAACTTAAATATTGCCATAGGTACATCTCTATAAAAATCTGCTTCCATTCATTCAGTTCTATTTTCAAAATTATAAATCTATATAAAATGTTAATTAAGAATAAGCAAATTTGGTTATTAGCAGCTATAACTAATCAGTAGAGTTTTTAATTGTATAGCATGATTGTTTAATTAACATCAAACATCATTAATTTAGAAATAAATACAATTAGAAAAAGAACTATACTAAAGTAATCTGATGAAACTAGCTAGACAGACATTAACCACAAGGGTATTCATAGCTCCGTGGGAAAGAATATTTGCCTAAGAATAAGCGATTATTTATTTTATTTGTTGTGCACATTCTCAACAAATTTATAATTATTAGAGTCTAGAGAAAAGTGATCCTGTCCTTTAATTTCTGCACATTACGTACTAGGTGAAGTTATACTGTACACATCTTGAAGCATCAGTAGAAAGACCGAAAAGTCACATATTATTGAAAATATTTTTCCGCACACAGTAAGGTAGGCGAATGGATCCTAGTATTAAGACACTATGTTCATTTTCTCGACTGGGAATTGAACCCACAAGCTATTGCGCTCTTTGTGCCTCAAATATAATTATTTTTTTAACATCTATATATTAATACATGAAGCAAAAACTTTGGACCCCTTTTTACGAAAATTGCGTGGACCGAGGAGTATGAAATCTGGCACACTTATAGTTTGTACGTAGCAGAAGTGCAGAACGCTGATATTTTTCTATAATATTGCTTATAAAATACATTAAATCAATAAATAAAACATTACACACATTACATATTTATAAAGTGGCATACACGTTGCTATGGTAACGCCAACGTCTTTTATTATACGCCTCAATTAGTTCTCTAGTTTAAATATTTTTTTTGTATAATTTAAAGCAACAATCAATAACAATAACAATGGTTTTCGACAATTCTTCAACGTGAACATAACAACTTCTTAAATAGATGACAAGTATTAGATAGGAAAAGTACTAATGATTAGTAGGTAACTGTTGGTCATTAACTCGCGGCGACATTTGTTTGTAATGGATAATTAGTGCTCTACATACAAATGACGGTCATAAGAGAATCTTCTTTTTTGTTTTTTTTTTTTAATTATTTGATTAATATGGAAACAAATTGTTTTACGTCATAGTGACGCATTTGAAATTTAGTAGAATGACGGGGATTTTTTTTTATTTACAAACATATAAAACGTATATAGTGTATGTATTTTCTAGGTCAGCTAGATCAGTGTGGTTGTTTAGTTTCGCCATTCATCTCGCAATGTCCGTAAATGATTAGAGCTTAGAGAGCTCCAAATTAAATGTTCCTGGGCCACGATTTTTATATCAAGAAAAATATTCATCGGGCTTAACAAATTTTATTATAGTTCTATATCCTGTTTTTGCGTACCTAAGCTGTTCTGTTAGAACTCCATATTACACTTTCCTGACCTTTGATTTCTTATTGCTATCCAAAAATATTTATTATGTTTAATTAATTTTGCTGAGCGCCATTCTCATATTTTTTTTATATATTGTCTGGTTTCTACAACTCAAAATTGAATATTGTGAATCTTCGTTACATGCTCATTACGCAGAATAAATTTCGTGATTTCTTATATTTTTGCTGGTCTCTACCTTCTGGGTACAATTATATTTTCAAACAATTCCGGTATCTATTGAAATTTACAAAGTTTCATCCAAATCGACCTCGACCGACTCAAATAAACTATACCTAATATCTATAAACGTATTACGTCTATTAACGAAAAGCATTTCTAGGTAGAGCTATATATTTTTATTTGTTTAAGAATTATATTAATCCATGGTAGTGGTAGCGCAAACGGATAATGTCTAATTGTAATTGGTCTTATTACAGTATTTCGACTCTACATATTATATAAAATCTTTATTAAAACAAACGTCTTCTTCATCTTCTATCTATCTTTATTAAAACGGTCTTTTTTTATGTATTTCTTTTAATAAATTGAGTAATCCCTCTCAAGTAATAAAATGAGGTTTTAATTTATTTTGAAAAAAAAGGTATTACTTGTTACAAAAACCCTGCGGCGTTTGAAGGTCACAGAATCAAATCAAGAGCAATTTAAAATACGAGACTGCGTAAAAAATTGAAAAGCGTATATATATTATTCTTTAATTTTGTATGGAGGGAAGAAATTATTTGTTTATATAATATACTTAAATATTATACATAATTTTAAATTCCAGTGCCACATCTTTAATTCATACGAATATTCAGTTACAGTAACAATAATGATTTATAATAATTTCGATTGTTGCAAATATATAAAAGTAAATAAAGTTTTGGGTTTTTAATAATAGCTCTTGATATATTATAATGCTAAGCTTCTTCTTTTAGCTCTATCCAAAATGACTTGAACTCTATATTTATTGTAAAATATGTTAAAAAAAATTGAATTCATAAGAATTCAGCTAAGGTGAACCATTCCCCCTTTTTTGTGTTAAATATTTATATTATTATAAGTTATGGAGCTTATAAAATTAATGGGATTAAGTACCTAATTGATAGATAATAACCTGACACGTTTTAACTCATATCGCATCTTATCTAAGCACGTTGTTGACGAAAGCTCGTTTTTTATATGAAAACATTACAAAAACCCTGTAAACTTTTATCATTTAAAACTAAAGAACATGAAAACACTGTCGAAACTGACCCTCTACATATACAATACGTTGAAATGGAAACAGAAATATTTTTTATCTAGTTAACTACAGCGTGCTTTAAACATGGTTGCCGTACGCCGGCGCGGCTCAGTACACTCGTAACCGGCGACGGGGACACGCGCTATCACGCGCTATCACGTCTAAAGAAACTTACCACGTTAAAAATTAACTTAGTAAATTTATTAAATTAGTGTTATAAGTGGATTAAATATTGTTTTTTAACGCGTAAACTAAAGCTTCCTATACTTAAAGTAAGCGAAAAGCGCGGGAGTGGAACTGACGCGTACGCGTGTTTGTTAAGCCGGCATTACGGAGCACACGGGATTTGAATTGGAGAAGATTGTGAAGATTGGCGAATTTGGCACCAAGTAACCGTTCTCATCTAGTGCATAGCGGGTGAGTGACATTTGAAGGCATCTATTCAGTCAGTCACTATTTATTTTTATCCCGACTTGCCACGGGATGCGTAGACGCAACTATTTTCGGTGCACGAGACGTTCACACCTATTATAAATAAAATATTACGATCTCGTATTTCAAAACATTTCTTAATAAAGTGAAAATTTTGTAAAAGTAAGTACAAAATGAGTGTGTTGCAATTAAATACTGGTTAAGGTCGAACCACTAAAACAAATATGATTACTTTTTTAATTTTAATGTTTTGTGGGACTAAATGTATTGAAAAGTAAATTAATATTCGAAATATTTATGTTTTTTAAGTTAGGCCGGCGCGAGAAATAAAGTTTATTAATTTGTAAATTGGTTATACATGTATGTGATTGGAATTAAATAGTTTAACTTACAGTATCATTGGTACTCGTAAATAATTCATAAATTCATTTTAAACACATTCGAGTTAGTTGTAAAGCGATATTATTTTTTTATCACGTTCGCTAAACATGACTCTATGTTGTCGTCAAATAAGCCTTTTTTTTAACTATACAAGAATATGTTTTTTTTTGTTACATTACGTAAATATAAATAAGAGTTAACTGAAAAAATAAAACCTTGAAAAAATTATCTTAAGTCAAGTAGGATTACATAATAAATTATAAAACATTTTAAGCTCTCGTTTAAATAAATATTGTAATAAACAAAGTATTTTTTAACTTAACTTTACTATTTTACATAAGAATTTTTATACAATTGACAATATAATATGAAAATCTTATTTTGAAACTCTACACATTATATAAATAGCAATTTTCAGGAAATAATAATTAAAGTAGAGCTAGGCGCATTTATCGTCACTTTTCGTCGCATCTTATTCTAGACGTCTATAGCTTATATCCATAAGAAATTGTTAATAATTAAGATAATGTACCATTTAATTAATAAATACTTTTTATATCAATCAAAAATATCGAAATGTGGTCAAAACATGTCAATATTTATAGCATTATTATATCACGAACATAAAAGCATCTGTTGGACACATGAGCCTTGAGACAAAAACTCTAGTCCCCAGTGATTGGACTAAGCATGTCACGTACGCGACCTTTCGCTTTTTATATAATTTATAAAAGACATAAATTTTCACGAAAATTTGAATTAATTATTTTAATTATATCGAACGCCAAACTAATATTGATAGGCAGCATACAAAAACAACGATATAAGTTGTTTTAGCGAACGTAATGTAAAAACACTCCGTTCCCCATTTTCAGCCGAATTCTGGAGTGGTGTTGTTGAGTGACGGACTTCAACATCGCGCTGTGCTTTGACACTAGGGCGAAGGAATGAAAATAATAAATATTTCATATCCTCGTGTGGAATTCCCTTTTTCAGTCACAGGCGTATACCCAATATGCCACGACTGGCCTCAAAAATAATTTATTTTTAAGTTTTTTAATAAATTAATTAATTCATTTGTGCTGGACAATTGTTGGACAATGGACTGATGATTTACAATTTTAAAAAATATAATATATTTTTTAACGTGTCTTATACCAACAAAATTAAAGAACAATAGACGTTAATTACCTTAATAATATTATTGTTAATATCAACACTTAATTATTATAAGATAATAACAAAAAAGGGTTTAAATGTATAAACATTTTTTTTTAATATTACTCTAATTCTAAAGACCAGCACTGCCAAAAACTGGTTTCAAAAAAGAAATTATTTCTTCAAAAAATATTTAGCTTATCAACGGCCAAGTCATAAGTAAATATGTAAATATTTAACCTACACCATATCAAGAACGTGGAGACCATGCCTCGGCAAGCGTAATGTAGGACGTCCTCCAGCTAGATGGGGTGACGATATTCGCAAAGTAGCGGGCAAGGGCTGGATGCGAAGAGCTGAAGATCGAGCTCAGTGGCGTGCCATTGGAGAGGCACTTCTATGTCCAGCAGTGGCCGAGGACAGGCTGATGATGATGATGATGATATCAAGAATTAACTTACTTAAATATAAAGCTTAGAGCACATATGTCACTTTCGTATAAAAATATCTATACTACTTCGATTATAGCCTGACTAAAATTAATGCTAATAATAATATCAAATTAATTATTTTCTAAAATTTTCTAAATTTTTAGTGTGTAGATGAAACCTAGTGTTACGACAATGCTTCCCCCACTTCCCGCTAAATTTTTCAGGCCTTGCGTGTAGAGTACCAGACCTCAACCCCGGCCTTTTGCCTTGGTATCATAGCGAAAAAATGAAAACATTAATAAATAATAATTCATTCCTTCGAGTAGGGATCGAACTCACAACCGTCGCGGTATAGCCTTGTGCCTCTGCTCCACGACGGCTCTACCACTGTGTAATCACTAATATGCTAATTTGAAATGCACAGCCAAAATATGCTATAATGTTTGATATTTAACAATAATTTTGCTCCTATATAGAAATGAAAACAAAAGCAAAATTTACAAACACCTTCTAACCTTGCAGAGGTAACCACGTGTATATTGTATTTGTTATTTATTACGTCACATATACAACATATACAAATAAATAATAGTTCTTGGAAATAAACTTATGTAACTTACGTAACGGGGCGCAGACGTGCGACTGTAAGCGCGACATGTTCTGGGTTCGCTTCCCACTGGAGGAAATGAATATTTAATATTTTTATTTTTTCTTTCTGGTGTTGAGGCAAAGCGTGGCGTTGGGTTCCGCCACTCAACTCTCAATACCTGCAGAATTAGATGTAAAGTGGATGGCGGACAGTCTCAACAGTAGGCACCTTCTGCCTACTACTAGGATACTACGTAGAGCTGAGGAAAAAATTATGTTTATAAAAAAAATATATATAAACATATTTGAAAAATCAATTATATCTGACACGTGCATTCTATTCTAAGTCATCGAAGAATTGACGAGTGTAACAAGTTAGTAGTTATCCTTTGATAGAGTATACAATATAAAACGCTTATGGGAATCACAGTCCTTGTTCTAAATACATAAATATGTACCAATAGCTTATTACTAAAAATTACAATGAGTGTTGAATGAGTGCTGCGGCCAATTGTGGTGCAGGGGCGCATGTGATTGTAAACACGGCAGGTTGTAGGTTCGATTCTCAGTCTAGGAAATTAAATAATTTGGCGGAAAGTGGGGAACGGAGTATCTTAACACTAAGTTCCCTGACTACTTTGTTATCTGTGGGATGAAGCGTGAAGCTGAAAAAAAAAACAATGAGTATTTTTACTCACGAAAGTATTGAAGCACTTAATGCGTGTGAGGTCGAGACCCGCTCTACATTCCCGTGACTTCTGATTGAACATGTCACGCAATGAACCACTAAGTTCATAAAATAAAGACATAGCTGACAAGTTAAATGAACGGCATATTATTTAATAAAAGTATATATATGGGGAGAACTTTAATGGCAATTTAGCTTACTTTGTAGTATAATCGATATACTTGCTATGTCATAATTATAATATTTTTTTCCATAACTTGGTGTCAATATACGCCAAATTAAGGAATTACAAACAAAAAATATTGTTAAAAATTTGTCATAGACAGCTTTATAGATAGAAAAATTATCTATAAGATATATCAAAATGTTGATGTAATTTCGTATTAAATATGAATCATTGTTTTATAACTATTTTTTATAATAAATATTTATAAGAAAAGAGGTTTACATTTTATCGCAAACAATTTTTTTCTATTCAAATTGTTTAAGTACATTTAAATAAAAAGAAAAAACACGGTCACCCTTAAAATGTGTTATATTTCTCACATATTTTATGTTCACAATTGTTAGAACGCTAAAAAAAATGCTTTTCTCGGAAGCGACGACCCTTTGCTCAGTGTGGGAATTGAAAAGTTTTCGGCGCCTTTGATTAAAAAAATCTGGGCTCAATATGGCGCCACCATAGTATAGAATAGATGTGAATGGGCCATTGGACCATTCATTTCAGTCATAAATAATATTAATGACAGAGTATTCAGAATTTTTTATGGCATTTTATTATACTTGAATATATATTTTTTAATTGGTAGGTTACTTTTTATCTACTTCTTCTTCTTCTTAATTTAGGCACAAAGTGTGCCTGTAAAGGCGACTGGTTGTGGGTTCGATCCTCACTCTCGGAAATGAAATATTTATTTAATTTTTTTAAAAATTTCTTCGCTGTTCAGAATTCAGCAGAAAGTGTTTTAACATTAGGTTCCCTCTGCCTACCATGTTGTGTGCGGGATACAGCGTGAAGATAACGACATCAGATTTAATTATACCTATACAAAATTAATTTAAAATGTAAATATTTTTTTAACACACACAGACTGAACTTGCTCCAGTTAGACAATTCCAATGTTAACAGCAATAAAAGGCAATATCAAAACTAAGACACGAGGCAAAATAACAAGTTAATAAACTCGTAAATTAGCGACGATATCAGCTTAAAATTATGTACAATATTTTTTTTTAGTTTCACGCTGTATCCCAGGGCATGCAGCGTTCTGTAGCAGGGTAGGCAGCGGGAGCCTAGTGTTGAGACACTCCGCTCTTCACTTTCCGCCGAATCTGGAGGCATTGCGTTTTGGCCAAAAAAATTAAAATAATAATTATTTAATTTCCTCAAATGGGAATCGAACCCTCAATCTGATACAGTCGCACGCTTGTTCTTCTGCGCCACGACTGGCTCTAATATACGTGCAATATATAAGTATATGCTTTATAGTAATTACAATATATTATTTTGTATTCTTTGATATAAGAATTTTAATATTTATTTATACTTTATTAAACTTTATAAAAGTGGAATACTATATTTAAAAAAACTTATAATATCATTCTGTACCTGCAGCGAAAGTTACACTTAAGAGGGCTTAAATTCTTGTTTAAATGTCAGCCAATCGACGAATCGATGGAAAATTTTATATCAACTTGAAGAACAGGCTTCAGGTACAAATTGATAATATTATAAAGCTTTACCTAACACCTCTATTTATAGATATTTTTGATATTAATATTTTATAATAATAATATAATTTAAAATTCTTACTAATTTATATAATAGCAACTTTTTTAATTATAAGTAAATATAATTAATTATAAAGTAATCAGTTTTAATTACAAGTGTAAATCTCTCAAAATATTGTATTTTCTTATTAATGTTCCTACACGACTAAATAGAAATAATTATACGTAGGCATGTCATAAGTGAGCTTCGAGTCGAGCGCCTGGAAAGTCGCTTCGGCAACATTCCTTATTTATCTACATTCTGCACTATTTATAAATATAGCAACATCTACTAGATAATCGTTGTGTAAAAAACCATAATTACACATTTTACCTCAACCTTAACTCTAAATATATACTAAATCATTAATTCTTCTCTTTTATTCTCTTCTCTATATGCTTTACATTATCAGAAGAATATATTTTAAATAATTCTCAAGTAGGTACTTTCCGTGCTTATAAAACTTAATTTAAAAAGAATTAATAAATATTATAAGTATTGTTTTTTGTTTTTCATATTAAGAAGGCACCTTTATTATTATTATTATTATTATCTATTATTTAATCCTATTAAACGCGATTATAATGTATTTTTTATTTATATTTTTTATTTGGAAAAAAAAAACATCGAATATCTTGCAAATTAGTTATATATGAAGTTTTATTCATTAACCGTAATTCAATTCTCTACATATTGTAATATATCTGGATATTATAATTAAAAATATTTTTCTAAAAGAATTTTGAATTCAAAATCACCACTGCGGACGATATCTCTTTTATATTCTTTAATTATAAATTCAAAACTGTGAAAAAGATGAATTAATAACCTACTCTTGGTCTCTACAAGTGTGTAGACTGCCACATACACCTTGTCCTAATTCTTAATCTAATTTATGTCATCCATGTCTACTTAAATATATAAATTACAGCTGTTAGAGCAATTAAGTACCTAAGCATTTTAATTGAAGCGATCACTTAGAAACACGCTATTACGAGTATAAGTTGTGTTTTCTTTTCTTCAATTATATTTTTCTAAGTTTTACTTTTTTTTAAACTTATTGTTTTTTCGTCTTTAATCAAAGTAAAAATATTTCATAATATTATATTTAGCTAAATTTTGTTTATAAGACCACCTCTCTATGACTTGCACAATATGAAGCAAATTCCTGATTTATAAAACCTGAACTTGTTATACAAGTGTTCAAATGACATAGAACTTGAAAATTTACATAACGTTATAATGTGATATAAACATAATATTTTTTGCATAATTACCACAGTTACAATTTTGCTATCATACCTTTCGGTCATAGTTCGTTTACAGTATCTATTTTATAGTAAAAGTTTAATCTTATGTTAATAAATAACTATTAAATCTTTATTTATATATATGTAAGTAATTTTAAACTAATATTTATAGAATAATCTATTAGCTGTTGTCATTCCTACGTACTGTAGTTGGGTTTTCATTTATATTGATTTGTTTTGATGCAATGAAAATATGAACATGAATAAAATAACCTATATAAGTTAACAAACAAAATTTAGTATAACTTTAGTAAGCCAAACATTCATAAATTTGTTTATATAAATATTATTATTTATTCCCAATATAAATAACAAAACTTATAAATGAAATTTGCATATAATAAATATTTTCTTATACAACATTCCTGGGTATTGATAAACTTTCTTAGAGTTCATATTATTTCAGCTGTGAACAAGTGTTTAATATCGGCTTGTTTATTTTTAAGTTTAAAGTTCAAATGATATTGTAAGTAAATGGCGCCATAAGAGAGTGCGAATGAGCTTTGAAGAGAACAATAAGAGTCATCACGTAATCTCAAGATGAGTTTACTATCTCAAAAGCAGTATCAGATTAAAAACATTAAAAGCTGTCCTATAATGATGTATCCAGATGAAGAAATGTATATATCGAAATCAGATTCACATTTTAAAGGATTTAGCCAGGAATTCCACGGTATGTATATTTTATTAAATAACGCAACAAAATAATGCAAAATATTTAAATAACAATAAAATTAAAAATAGTGGTAAAATTTATAAAATTGTTACAATTACAACGACAAAAGAGAGATAATTATTAAAAATTATTTATAGTATAGAAATACTGTGATAAATGTTTTGTCGCACAGGTAAACTGAGCACTCTTTGTTATGTCATTTAGTAGCAAATTTTTATTAAGACCTATAAGACCTATACTTTACACTTTATAAGATATAAACACTAATTATTTAAAAAAAACTAAATTTTAACAAAATATGTATGACTAAATTTATCTGCTACAAATATTGGTTGCAGTATATGTATTATATACGAAGTATACGTAAGAAATAAAGATAATATTATAATATAGTATAGTAAAGTCATCATAAAACATTTAATTTAATTCTGTATTCCAAGCTTTCGCGTCCATATTTTAAAGTAGCAAAAATCACACATTAAACTAGTCATATATTTATGATTGAACAAAAAGTTGAACGATGTCTTGCAAATTTGTGTAAATTTAACGAAAATGTACATTTTGTTTATTTCATTGTTATTTTTTAATAATCGATGTAGAAACTGAAAAGTGTTAGCTGTACAATAATTACGAACTATTTCTATTGAATTTCGTACAAATATGACTAAGATATATTTATTCTATATTAGTTCAGGAAATTATTGATTGGCCATATAACCTATATATTATAATATAAATATAAGACTTGTACGTTGGTTGACGACGATGATAAAGTAATTACTTTACGGCAAAGAAGTTTTCATGAAAGCAATGTCAACACTATATACGCAGTAGTGGGCGAGGTCAGTGACAATAATTCTTGCTACGTTATTATTATTAGTTAATATAATCCGTTCATTCAAGTCTATTACGCTTTATACTAGTTTAAAAATTACGTGAACCTGTTTAGAGGGTTCTTCCAACCCGAAATCTTTAATTTATATTCATTTTTAATAGTAATTTGTTAAATTAAATTCCACCCAACTAATAGGATTTGTTTGTGCTAAAAATAGGGATACTTTACATCCAGTCTCTTAATTAAAAAAATATTGTAATGTCACATTAAGATGATATATGAGAATATTATAATTATTTATCAATTGTTCATATTTCCAAGAACTAGGTTCTTTTAGTGTTAATGGTTTTATTTTCTGCATATCATCATATCTTCCTCATGTGTTTGACCTGTTGATAACACTTGTTGCGAGTGGAGTAAACACCCCCTTGTGCATGTAGATTTAATAAATAATAATAATTAAACAGGCAGTAACTATACTTATCTGCGTAATAATATTTATTCAGCTAGTAACAAGTAAGAAAACATTAACTACTAGCGCTAGCGGTCAAACGGCAAAAAACGGCTTCGTCGGCTTGAAGTTGTTATTATAGATAGATACTATAGCTTAATTCAAAATTGTTACATATTTTTTTGTCTATGACTTATGTTCAATGTTAATGTTAATTATTAATTGTTCAGTAGTCTTAACGTGAAAGGGGCACAAACTATCCTCACATACTTTAAGATTTATAAAATTAAGGAGGATTATGTAGGATGTCTTAAATATAATTGACGGAAGAAAAGTAAGCTACTTACGTTACTTATTGCACATTTAAATTATCTGAATACATTTAGATTATATTTGCGTCCCAAAATGTAAGTTTATAAACCTTATAACATTATTTTGTTATATAATGCAGTTACATTATTTTTTTATTAAATATTTTATAAAACTATAAGGCCTCAAGTGGGAATCCAACCCACAATCTATCGAATTTACATTCGTCCCTGTACCCCAGCGCCGCGACTGGCGTCATTCAAAAGTTCAAATAATATATGACGCTTTTGTTTTAGCTAAAAGCAAATAAAAATTAGTTAGTTCATTGTTGAGTGCGCAAATGCGTCAAAAGTAAGACCAGCTATCTATTGTAGAATTGACGCAATATCGTCGATAATTTTTGTACGAAACGTATGTATTTACATAAGTAAGTGATTTTGTGTTATTCTAAATGAGAAATATTTTATGATTATAATTATTATGATGTCTTTATGATTTATTAGATTCAATATGCTTTTATTGTTATGTATTTATCATATAAATTAAAATGTTATATTCTAAACATACACTTCCAAAGCTTAGTTAATTCATCTGAAACATGAAACTCACGATGTATCCCGCACACTGTAGAATAGGCAGAGGGAATTCGAACTTCTTTGTTTCTTCATTCTGCCTTGGTGCGAGAGCAAAGAAAAGAAAATGTTAACAAATAATCATTCTTTTACCCGAGTGGGGATCGAACCCACAACCGTCACGTTACAGTCACACCCTCGTACCAATAAAAATATATAAAAATATAAAAATGTATAAATTACAATAAAGCTATCGGAGCTTTATTCTAATATTTGGGGGTAGCCAATATTAAATATGATATGTTATCTACGAAGTTATCGCTTTTCTTATCTGGAGTTGACGCAATCGTACCAACTCGCAACTTTACACCCAACTATATGAATACATTTCATTTTTTTTCTAAAGAGTTTATTTTACGTATACTTATATTTTGATATTTATTTCATCGTAATTTAAAAAAGTTGAAAATTATTTTCGTTCACTTATATTTTTCACTGTATTTAAAAAAATGTAATAATTTTCCATTTAAAACAAACAAGAGCAACAAAGCAGATTATTATTTATTACAGAATGTTAAGTAAAAGCCAGAATAAGTACAAGGTATTGTCTTTTCTAGGAAACCACTTAACCTTAGAACAGTTACGATAGTCGACTACAAATAAATTACAATTTGTTAGCAGCCCGCATTAAGGTGAAATGTAGAGCTACGTTCGTCTAAATATGAGAGGCATTTTCAACTTTCTTTAATTTATTTTATAATAATTGAATAAATACACATTTTTGATAAATTATTAACTTGGGAGGAGAAACCTTAACCTTAACCTTTTGAGGAGAACTGGCAAAGTCCAGACGTGGCGCAGGAGTACAGAGTGTGACTGTAAACGTGACTGGTTGTGGGTTCAATCCCCATAAGAGAAAATGAAATTTATTAAAATTTATATTATTTCCTTGCTCTGGTGTCGAGGCAAAGCGCGGTGTTGACTTCCACCATTACCTCAACCACGCCATACCTCCAGAGAACGAAGTGTTTCAACACTAGGCTTCGCCTGTTTAAAACGCCCTCTGCCCACCTTGATGTGTACGGGATACAGCGTGAAGATGTTGTTTTTTTAACTTTTTATTAAATATAGTAATGAAAATTATTAAAGAATTTGATTTTTTGTGATAGAATATTCGTTCAGCATATGTGCGCAGTGCGAGGTCACCGCAGCCGCAGTATGCGTTATCGCTCTCGAATACAATATTATTTGTGATTTACACTCGTGTCTGCGGGTGCGCGCCGGACGAGCGACGACCCGTTTGACATTCCTAATATAACAATATTTATAACTAATTTAAGTTAAAATAAAATAAATAATTTTAAATAAGCTACAGGCTACAGCTAATAGCTATATAGTTCTAACAACCTGAGCAAACTCCAATGTGGCTCAATTTAGCGAAGACTTAGCGAAGACACAAGATAGTTATAGGTTCATATTCTTATAAGGGTATTACATAGTTTCTAATATAAAAGATGCGCCATTTAAAAATATTAAAAGGATTAAATGCTCTAAATATTTTCATATTACAATGTCACGTGAGCATATCGTTAGTGCAATGTTAAGGTCCAGTAAATCACCGTTTAATTATTTATTAACACTTTTATCTAAAGGTCATACAGCTGTTACATTATCTGCTCTCGTTTTTATTTGAAAAGATATTTTTCCATTACGAAATAATAAACTTTTATAAATCATTTATAAGTACCCATATGATAATTATACCTATATGATAATTGCAATTTTTTTCACGACTTGTACAAAAGAATAGTTTCTTTGAAAATATTCTTATTATATTTAAATAATAAAAGGGTTATTATTAATATCACTATGATAACACAATATTTCATATTTAAATTTTGGAAAACAATAAAATTTTACATAACAAAAATAAAGACTAAGCGACGCAATAAATCCGGTCTTGGGCGGTTTGTCTCACTTTTCAATTATAATGAATTATTTGTCCATGAGAGAATTTACCATTAACGTCATAATGTGAGTTAACTTATTACAATGTGAGTTTAGATTTTTATTTATAGTAGATAGTAGAACATATGCATAAGAAAATATTACAACCAAATTTAATATATCAACTTTCCAATTATTTTAAGATTTACGTAAACGAACTCTTGAGTGTACCTATATTATGCTAGTCAGCCCAAAAAATCAAAATTGTCTTTACAATATTGTGCTACAAATTAAAATATTAACAAATTGTACGTAACTATAATAAACATTGAAAGTTTTAATATTATTTCATAGAATTTAGTTCTATATCTCTAGGTATACAAATTAGTGATGTTAGTAAGTGGTTCTAAAATATAGAAGGGAACTATCTAAAGTTGTATATTTATCATAAATAAATAATTTATAATGTCGCTCGAACCTTCTAGAAACTAACTTCAAATAATGCGTATTAGATGAATTATTAGCTTAAGAACATTGAACTCTATCATCATAATAGTATTCTTCATTATCATTCTTTGTATAATAAACCAATTACGATAGGTGGCTATTAAACATAGTTACATATATTATGAGAAATACACACGTACATGTGTAATTGTCAGGTAGTTATATAAATACTTAAATCATTAAAACTAAATGATAAAATTATATTTTTTAAT
Organism: Heliconius numata; assembly: GCA_016802625.1. NCBI lineage: Eukaryota > Metazoa > Arthropoda > Insecta > Lepidoptera > Nymphalidae > Heliconius > Heliconius numata. Next base: position 1,938,988 of record JAEBDU010000004.1, read on the forward strand.
ATATACAGTTAATAACAAAGTTAAGTTATCTATATATATAAAAGGACTTGTCCTCACTGACTGAGGTAAGACGCACGCACAGCCGTAACCGCTGATGGCAGAAACTTGAAATTTGGACAGATGTTTACTTTTGTAATCTGGACATCCACTAAGAAGGGATTTTGAAAAATTTTTATCCTAAAGGGGTGAAATAGAGGTTGAAAGTTTGTATGGAAAAAAATTTAAATCGGCACCGATTTTTATAAAATTTGAAATTTAGATTTTTAAAAGTATTTAATTGAACACGTATTTCATCGTTTTATAGAATTGTCCCCCTAAGGGTGCAAATAAGGGGTTGAAAGTTTGTATGGAAAAATGTTTAAATCGCCATCGATTTTTATAAAATTTGAAATTGAGACTCTTAAAAATATTTCATTGAATATATGTTTCATGGTTTATTAGAATTCACCCCTAAGTACGCAAGCGAAGCTGCGCGCGTCCGCTAGTATAATAATAAAATTATATAATATAAGAAATATCTGATATATATATCGAAAAACTGGTTACTGAAACAATATATGTTTATAAGTATTTTATATAGGGATGAGTTCGATATATCAAAACGTAACTTAAAACAGATATGTTAAGGAAAACATAACATATCGATATATGTTTTTAGAAAACCGTTTTTACAGAAACTTAAAACTCAATATAGCTGTGATCTGAACAAAACCGTAATAACGCAAAACTTTTGAAACGTGAAACGGTTTTATATAAAACTAACTTCCTCTCTTTCTAAATAACTTATTCCGAACGGGCGTAAATGAGATAAGGCGAATATCTGATAAACTGATATTCGCTACCTCTCTTTCTATCCGTATATTCTTCACGGGTGTAAAAGAAATGAAGCGAATACCCGATAGCTAACTAACTAACAGATTCATGTTTCGGCGGTTTTCTTACATCTACAAGATATTATTTCGTCGTTATGAAATCGAACTTCTAAATAAATGAATAAAGTTGAAATTTGGATATGATTTTGTATTTTAACATTATTTCAATTTAATTACTAAATATTGTTTTTTTTACATTTCATTATAATTTAGCTTAATAAACCACAATTATGATTTAGCGTTTATTGACAATTCGAAAAAAAAAACGATATCTGAAAACCGTTTTTGATATCGATACGAAAACCATATATCGATATCATAACCGTTACGGGAAAAAAACAATAACGCCCATCTCTAATTTTATAGTATTTAAAATAGTATTTGTAATAACAGGATTGACCATGGTACAACGAGTAGCTACGGACGAGCGTCCGTTCGAGTCGCCATCTTCTGAAGAGAGCGGCTTAGGACGAAGCGACTCACCCAGCGATGACTCGGAACCAGAAGCAGCATTGGTAAGTAATTATTTATTTACTTCAAAATCGATATCTTACAGAAATTTAAAAGTCATCTTAAGATTTTTTATAATTTTTTTTTAAATAAACTTAAAAATACCATTTAATTTAATTTCATGAAAATTATAATTCTATAACATATCTGTGACGCATAATTAAAGAAAAAAATTATATTTGGGTATCTGGCACATTATAAATATTTTTTCGAAAAAAAAATAGTACTGTCACTTAAAATGAAACATCATAGAAAATAAATCGTGACCAACCATTTTATATCAAAATTAGAAAATGAGGCTAAGCAATATGCCTCTGTTAACTTCTTATAGGCTATGCCGTTTTGGCCGTATATAAATACAGTAACAGTTTTAATAGTTAGCTATCACATTTACATAGTTCTTTCAAACTTTGAAAAAGTCAAGCCAAGGAAATCTAAATGTGAAAAAGCTGTTAGAATACAAACAGACGCCATAGAAAAAAAATCTGAGTGTATAGAAACATGTAGCTGTCCTGAATAGAAGTAATGAATTTCTATATTAAAAACAAATATAATATGCTCGATTAAAATATATATCAACAAGAAGAAGCCCAGCATATATCATGACATATACCATGAACTCTGTAAATGATAATTTAAAGAGAAAAAGGAAATTACGTAAAATTGCTGAGAAAGTGATAAATGCTTTCCTTTTCGCAACAATGTCGATAGCAATTGCTGAAATTGGTATGACTTTACTTCTTCTTATCCTTTGAGAAAATTGGACACAATACAAAATGGCTTTATTAAACATTTGGCGAAGAAAAAAGCAAATTATGAAAAGAGCTCTATCAGTCACAGCCGATTTTTTTATATGGTTCGGACTTATTTTTGGCATTTATTTTATAATAACAATTTGAAGATTGATTTTATGCAACAGTTTTATACTAAAGAGAAAAAAAAAAAAATTATTAGGTTTATTTAACACGTCTACATGAATTTGTTAATTTTCTTAATAATATCTAAATAAAGAAATATTTACGTAATTTTTATTTTATTAAATTATTGACGGCGAAGCGTGGGTGATGTTTGGATTAAATTTGAAGAGAATAGTTATATTTAAATTTGGTTTCATTTTCCGCTCTGATAAGAGAAACACATAATTCAAACAAAGTGAAGAAATAGGTTCGCTAGGACAAAATGTCTACAAAAAACCTTACAACATAAAAATTACTCTTATAATATTAGGTAATATAAGTTGATTGGCTTTAATACTTGGTAACAGGGTAAGTCAATATCTATATTGTCAATGCCAGCCACAGTCTTTATATTACGAAAGTAATTGTTATTATTACAAAGATATAAGAGCGTGTAAAAATATTTTTAAATATTATTCTTTAGAATTATTTAAAAAATATATACTCGTATATTAAAAGATTTACTTAAGCTTTGTAAATTAAATAACTACTTACGTCGTCCAAGCATGCCCAATTATTTGTAAGTTATGTTTATTTGAATTTTAAAAAACTGTTACAACGAATAAACGAATAATGAGATGAGATAGTTCATACTTTATAGTGTCTGTATAAATAATATCTCTAGTCTTTTATAATACTCTATGTTAAAATAAAATTTCATTAGTTTTTTTTATTTAGAAAAACTCTTTAAAAAAATAACTACTGTGAAGTTAAAATTAACACAATTAAAAATTCGTTATTTTTTGCTTGCGATTATATAATAACGTAATCATAAAAAGTTAATTTACACGCTTGTTAGGAGAATAAAATGCAATCAACATTTGACAACTAAAAAATGTGCTCAAAAGACTTTTATCTGTTCCTGGAAATAAAGAAAAAAACGAAAAGGACCAATGCGAGGCGAACTGCCAATTGTTGTAGGATATTATACATTTAGGAATATCATTTAGAATCACTTCAGTATTTTTATGGTATCTACAAGTCTAATTCTAACTCTTCACTTTTATACAATGTTTCTTATATATCTTTAATGAGATTATTAATTTTTATCATTTTTTTTGTTTAGGTGGTTCCACCAGATGGTGGCTGGGGATGGGTGGTTGTAGCTGCCTCTTTTATGTGTAATTTTGTTGTTGATGGGATAATATTCTCGGGAGGATCTCTACTGAAGCCGATACAAGAGGAATTCAATGTAAGTAACTTTTTCCTTTTTTACAAACTTGTAATTCGGCGTAAGACTTATCGGTTACAAAATCTAAGTCATAAATCATTACTTATATTACGTCGCAGGTACATGATGCCTATTGCGTATATAAACAAAAATTTATTATATATTTTGTCTGAATCCGCTTCATGTATAAAACTTTGAAGCATGTGTCGAATATAGACTATAAATATTTAGATTGGAAATATTTTTATGAGAATATGAAACAAGTTTCTAAGTTAAAATACCTAGAGACAGACGCAAATTTTAATAACTCGTACGGTCACGCCCGCGCTCTCGCGTCACAACCGTGCCCCCGACCTTAAACGATAAATGAGACATTTTTTTATTAATATTATACAGTGGACGAATATTACCAAAAAAATGTATTTTATTGAATTTCCGGTTGAAATATTTTTAAAATAATAAAAATTCTTTTCATTCCTCTAGAAACGATCATGAATGTAAATATTCGAAATTTGACTCTATTTGGTATAGGAAATAGGAACTGTTCGTTTCTGTTAATAGAAAATTTCATATGTAATATGTTCAAAATGTATTATCTTTTTTCGGAATAGATTACAACTTTTTCAATAAATAAAATATATCATTAATAATAGATTGTTATTTAAAAAGATTTTATAAAAAATTAACAGGTTTAACAACAAAGATAACAAATATTCGAAGAAAATAATAATCATTTTAGTTCCATATATTTAAATAATTAAGGCTTATCATTTAAGTATATTAGGACAAATAAAGAAAACCCGTTTGTTCACTAAAACAAGCCTCTTAAAACTGGCTTTAAAGGTCATTTCGTATTTAACATTAGGTTTTTTTTATTTATTTAATAACGTTATTGTATTCTATTTATTTGAGATAACAAATCTTCTAAACAATATTGACATTTGTCCAAAGTTGTAATAAAAGTAGGTCATAATGGGAACGACTCCTAATTATCGGACGTTTGTAAATTGAAAGATGACATACGAGTATGTACACAAATATTTTCATGTCTCGGTCGTTGTCTTACTTATTTTACCTAAATAACATTATTAATATTAACCGAAGACATAATAAAACATCTTTAAAAAAGAAGTTTACATGCATTTCATACTGAATATTTTTAAGGTTAGTGTGCAAAAGATATATAAATGAACCTTATTTAGTGTTCTCTTTAAATTTTTACATAAATTAAAACAATATTTAGGCGTATTTGTATAAAAAAACTCAATTAGTACAGTGCGTATTGCGCATCTTATGTTTTACTGATGATAAGAAATAACGTAATGAATGTGACCTTGTTCAAATCTAGTTGAGTGAAACAAAAAAAGGATTGAAAAGAATAAATAAATTGAAGTAAGTTTGATTACCGACCGTCGTAACAATGACTGGTATTACCATAATGTTAAGGCCAAGGCCTCGACGCCGGCGCTACATACTACGTAGATACCCATTCAAGTTCAATTTTGATATTTCTTATGTAATAACTAAATAATGGTATCGAATATTTGGGCGCCATGAATTTGATTACATCTATTTTAAAATAACAAAAAATATATTACTCAAAAATTGATAATTAAATGTCAGGGTTTATTTATTTGACGTGCCTCGAGATTGTCAATTGGTAAATTAATATAAAATGTTGTACCGGTTATACAGGGTGGAATTGTCAGCGCCACTTTAAATGAAACCACAGTTTTAACTACTCTATAAAAGCCTAATATAATTCGGAAAAAAAATAATTCTCAAAAATAAAAAAGTTTTTTTTTCAAACAAAATAAATAATAAAATTATCGTTTTAAAATAAAACGCCATTTGTAAAGTATAACATAGGCACGCACACACTTACCTGTCAAAGCGGCAACGTCGCTTACGTATGTGTGCGTGACACGAAATACAGGTATGGATAAAAATCGAGAAATGAAAAAAAAATCCTACGTCCAAACCTTTGAGGTACCTTGATTATTTTTTTTAATTCTGGGTTTGAAATATTTTACCCTATATGCAGTTTCAGTAAAAGAAGCGCAGCCTCTTCCACCCTGTATATTCCATTTAAGTAAATTTAATAAATTAAAACAAATATATTAAAGAAAATTATAATAGTTTCCTATATTACTTTATGCAGGAAGGCTAGCTACATATTACAAATATCAGAATAAATAATTTGTTATTGAATATCTTTACAAGCTGTCTGCTGCCAATGAATCTGTAATCCATCGTCATGTGTCTACTGTACTATGTACTCTTAGCCTAGTTTGTTTTTGCATATGAATGTCATAAAAGTTCTTGACACAAATAAGAAAAACCAGATAAATATTATTTAAAAATATTAATATCTATTGAAAAATATAACTTTTTCCTCTTCTTTTTAAGAATCAACTTAACATTTTTAAGATTCTACTTTTACAAAACCCCACCATTGACGTCAAAGTAGAGGTACGGTGCCCACTTAATTATACAATTTACGCCTCAGCGCCACGCCGCCGTGCTTAATGCGTGGAAATATCCCGCGACCGCTGGCTTAGGTCTGTCCCTGATATAGCTTAGCAAGAAATGAAAGTAAATTAATACTTTGTATTGCAAGAGTTACTTTTCCATCATTAAAAAACATATACGCGTTAAAAAAATACTATGTAATTGTCATTAGTTGAAATCGCCAGAAAAAAATACTTAAGTTTGTTTGGTTTAATAATATTCTATAATACAAAGTTAAATTTACAAACAAATCTAATATAGACTTCCAAAAGGATAATGCAGCAAAAGGGGAGAAAATAATAATTTGGTTATCGGATAACTAAATTAATATGAATGGATTTTGATGATTCTTATTTTTTTCTTTATTACTTAAAGATCTGGAAAAATATAATTTAATAATTTAAGTGTCACATTTGGTTAAAAGTGAAGCTTTCGATTGGCGAAAGTGCAGCTACCAGGGTACATTACAGAACAAAGTAACATACCATCAGAGGGCAACGCACCGCCGGCCTCGAGACGCCGTTCTTGCATTTTTGATATGTATCAATACAAGGGGTTTTTTATAAATAACATCAGTTAATAAATTGTTACATTCTTATTAATAATTCGTATGTGCATTTTTAATATGAATTCTAATATTGTAAACCTAAAAATATTACATACTTATTTTTTATACGTTTTAATCAGTTTTAGGTTTATCACGCACAAAATCGTATAAGGCACTATCAGGGGCTTTCCATCATCGGTGATGGCGTAGTTTAAGTATGTTAACGATAATTTGAGAATTCCGAAGTACTGTTCCGAAGTACCATATGGTTTGTACGGTAAAATCAGATTCTCAGTCTACATTATAAGCAATAGTGTTCAAACAATAGCTTTCTTAGTAACAATAGATATATCCATTTATTTTGTTAGTTGCCAAGTTATTTCAAGTAAATGCGTTGTCGCGACGACAATCATTATTTTATCATTGAAAAGATGAATATAGTTATTGAATGTAAATGTACGTCACTTTAATTAATATGTATACTTTTACATACAATAGTAGCTTGTTATAATATTAATGTAGGTATAAATTTTTTGGTGTGACACAGTTGACTGCTTTGACCTTTTCACTAAAAGAAATTCATTGTACAATATAAACGCATTTACATTAATCATTCGTCTACAAATACGTTATAGCTTGAACACTTGCCAAGTGTTAACAAAAATTGTTTCAAAGACAGTGTGGGACGATCGTTTCGTAATACATGTTCTATATCAGTAACGTTTTCCAAGCAAAATAATCCAACTAGAATAGTTTTTACGAATCTTTATAAATAATTTAATATATATAGATATGTGTATATATTCATATATAAATTCATAATGTATATATAATTGAGCTTTTGACATTCTACAAGTAGTAATGGCAAGTAATCAATGACAATGTAAACAGATAAACGATCTACGTAGAGTTGCAGGCGCAATATGTAGTGTACTACCGTAAATATGTTTGTTTTGAAGCAAAATATTATGAATAATACATTAATATTATATAGTAATCTAAGAAAAACACTATAAATATAATTTAAAAACTATTAACAAGGTTTTCTTACAGTGCCTTTGCTTGTTGGTATTGGTTGTTTGCTCAGATGTATTGTTATCACATTAACTTAAGTTTATAATCAGTCAAAAAATATAAGTATAATAATTGTACAGGTATAGGAAGCTTAAAAATAACCTTTATACAAAAGATAAACTACTACTAGATCTGTGTAAGGTAAAGTCGGGAAAAATTGAGTTATACTTTAAATTTTTTTTTATTCATTTAAAATTGATTTTTTTTAATCGCGGCTAGGAAAATTCTTCACATTTAAAATAATAAAATATTTATGCATTGTCTCTTTAATTCCGTTTATCGCCATCACAGCATGAATGCTATAAGGGCCTTGCTTCAGTGCAGTTACTACCTAAGGTCGTGCCGTTATACCAACAGCCAACCGTTGGCCTAGCTACCGTGCATCATTACTAAAGTAAATATCTTAATAGAACCGGTATATTTTAATTCTTATTGTTATTATTTTTAGCTTCACGCTAAATCCCGCGCCTAGCAGGGTAGGCAGAGTGAACCTGGGAATCTAATGTTAAACCACTCCATTAAAACACGTTCTTTCCCTACTAATACGAACGTGGCGGAACCCAACGCTGTGCTTTGCCTTGTTGCACCAGAGCGATGAAATGAAAATATTTCATTTCCACGAGAGGGAATCGAACCCACGACAGTTTACAAACGCACGTTTGTGCACCTGCGCCATTACTGGCCTTATTATTATTAATATTATGTAAACGTCCATAAGACATATAATAGTACAGAATTATTAATTTTGCTTTATACATAATTTATATTGGTCCCCCAGCTATTAGTAGTAACTAGTATCAGGAAATAAAACACACTTTCCCGCGGACACAGCTGTAGGTGGTTATCGTGAGTGAATGAAACATGAGTGTGTCTAGACGCCTAGTTTGTTATTACGGTGCACGCGCGTTACTTCTCTTCAATTTACATTATTACTTTTATTTATGTAAATTTTATATTTTGTACTATATGATAAATTAATTAATATATCAGCTTTAACAAGAGAGGAGCGATTACATATAATTGCCACAAAAATCAGTTTAAATATTATATATTTATATAAATACAGGTATACTCGTATATTGCATGAGCCCGGTACACGCATGGTGAATCTATGGAATCCCTACTTTCTTCTCTTAAGACTCCACCTCATTAAATAAATAATGACTGTATCTAGATTTTGCTAATATCCTATTTATATATAAATAATAGGTAAGTATATAATAAATAAATTGAAGAATGTACATATAATATATATTATGCTAGTTGCGTATGTGTCGTTATAGTGTCTAATATTCTTAGTATAGACATTCGTAATAGCTGTACGTGTACGCGTTATAATCTGTTTAATAAATATACTTATCTTATTTACATAAGTAAAGTGTAAATAATTTTAGGCGCAATGTCCTCCACCTACTTATTATTATAAGTATCGTCTTCTTCTATAAGTACTATAATAAATCAGTTAAATAATGTGTCTGTATATTTAATAATTTTATGAAAAAATCATTTAGGTAATATAAAAATAATAACAGATCAAATAGTTTAATAGAATACTAATACTGAATAATAAAATACTGTTTTGTTTTTATATTTTACAAATACTTTTTTGCTCTTTAAGTTAAATTCGAAACAATTATATGGGAAAGGTCGATGAAGACCTAGTGAGTCATCAGTTCGGCGAAAAGGGGTGTGCAGTAAATAAAATTTGCACCCTAATGCAACATTATGTTGAAAACAAAAAAATACGTGTATTATGCAAATATAATTTCCATTCCATTTGTGTTTTAAGAAAAAAATCGGTCTATGCCATTTAGTAATGTCCCAATATAAAATATGTAACAACAAAAAAATACTACAGTTATTTTTTGCTGCGTACATATTTAACGTTAATTTCTTTAATTAATTAATTAAATAAAAAAAATATCTAGTTCAATAACATCTCACATTTCAAGTGTCAATGTACCGTTTAACGTACTTGACATCAACCGCTATGAGATATTTAAATCGATTGCTAATATCATTTTTGATATCTCGATTAAATGTAAAAATGCAACATGTGTAAACGGACCTGCCAGCTGCCGCTGTCACTGTCACTAACAAGGCCAATGGGTCAGTGAGAGAGCATCGAAAACGGAAATACGAATAATATGGGAAGTATTCGTATTTGTTGGTATACTTCCACGTTGCACGATTAAAACGTATTATGTCTAGTCTAGATGTAAAATATATTATAATGAATGAATCATTACTTCCTTGTTATTTATAAAACTATCATTTTAATGTACTAGGACACGTTTTTTTTGATATTATGAATATTTTTTTCGTCGAATTTTACGAGTACTTCCTATAGAGTTCTCAGAACTCGTGGTCAAAGTTTTTCCTAAATAATTTTTGTTTATTTATTTTTATTTTAAGATACGAAAGATGTCCGTTTGCCTTTCACGTATCCTATTTTACAAGTTTTGTAAATATAAGCGCTCTAATGATAGGGTTTGAACTCGTAATCATTGACTCAAAAGCCTTTTGTCTCATTTTTCCAATCCAAAAGAATTATATTATAAATAATTATAAATATAAAACCTTTTTATATACAAACAATAATAATTTTATATAACGGTATAATTGATATGATAAATATAATATAAAGAGTATTTATATTGTTGTATCTTTAGTTAATTTAACTCATTTAAAACTGTGAACATGTGCACTCGCAACATGTTATTTCTTAACTCATTAACGCAAAGCCGAACGGATGTGGTTTCTAAGAGGAAGTTAAAATAACACAATTTGTACTGCAATTACCTTAAAAATTATAAACATTTTTTTTTTATTTTACTCCTGAAACGTGTAAATAAATAACTTGATAAGTAATTATATTATAGAAAATAGATATGACATGAAACACACAATAAAAAATGTTAGTCAGTTAATTAGTAGGTATTTTGTTTATTTATTTTAATCATCTGTTTATTTAATTTAGGCCAGTAGTGGACAAGTGGCCCCGGTGAACTCGTTGCTCGCAGGATTTTACCTCTTAGCGGGTCCCTTCGTCTCGGCGTTAGCTAACAAGTGAGTTTAAATTTTAATCTTCTTTATTTTTTAATCCTTACTTAAATACAGTATTTTTCAAGTATTTACTCGTACTATGCAGTTATAATAAAAATATAAATATGTTTTTAACTAAATAACATTATGTAGAGTCATTTTTATAATTTATTTGAAACATGAATGAATAAATTATAAAATTTTACCATCTGTTTTAATACTTTTAATGCATATACAAATATAAATATGTATGTTAATTTATTATACACATATAGAACAGAGCTTTAAAAAGTAAAGTAAATGTAAATCTCTTCTTTCAGATATGGTTTCCGGGTCGTAACAATTGTGGGCAGTTTAATATCGAGTGCAGCATTCGCCGTTTCATATTTCGCTACAAGTGTTGAATACCTTTATCTCGTTTATGGGATCGTGGGAGGTAGGTTTTATCTTAGTTTATCTTTATCTATTTATGTTTTCCTTTTTCCCCGCCATTTTAAACTATTTCTTATCATAAAACCCAGCTACTATATAGTATTTCGTCAGAGTTAAATTTTCCTGTTATCGTTTTACTCGGTATAAGGATAATTTATTTATGTACTTATATGCTAAAGTGTAAATATTTATGAGGACCGTTTCAAAATTCTAATTTACCTGGTGAAGGTCTCCCTAATTTAACTAGCTAATTGCTTTACAATTAATTTTGGCCAATCATATCATGATTACTGAAATTATTAAGCGTAAGGTTTCTTTTGGTAGAGCGCGTTAAACAAAAGAAATGTTGATTAAATTTAATCTATCTTAAAGTTACGTTAAGGATATTAATATTAAGTTATTGTATAATACAGGTATAGGGTTCTGCATGATCTACATGCCGGCGGTGCTGACGGTGGGCTTCTACTTCGAGCGGTGGCGCGCGCTCGCGACCGGCCTCGCGCTGTGCGGCTCCGGCGTCGGCACCTTCGTGTTCGCACCCCTCACCGACATGCTCATCAAGCAAGTGGGGTGGCGGGTCACCCTGGTTATACATGCGGGTATGTTGCTTTTATTTAATAGTGTTGTTCAGTTGATATTTTTGTAATTTCTTTTAGCTTTGCTCTGTGTCTGTATCCTACGTATACTAAGGTAAACGGATCTAGTGTTACGACACTCCGCTCACCACTTTCTAATCAATTTTCGTCACATTGCGTGTTGAGTGACGAAATACGTTATGTCTTCTTACTAGAGAGAAAAAATGTAAATATACATAGGTATGATTCAATTTTCTAATTGAGTACTAATTCCTCAAACCCACAACCGTCGCATTCAGACACTGTGTTGCGTTACGGTGCGTCACGATGGCTTTTTTATACACTCTTATTATATAATAAGTACTTAATGATATTATTTAAAAAAATACATATTTTTTTGTACTTACAAATTATAATTCAATACAATTGAAAACCTTGATATTGAAATATGTAGAGTAGAAGTTGTAGGTAATATAATATATAAGCATTAAATTTTATTTTTGCAAAACCACATCGAATTATTTTTTATAAGTAATATACATTTTTTTGCAGGTTTCGTCCTTCTTTGCATTATATTTGGAGCAATGTTTAGGCCGATAGAGCCAGTGCGTGTAACGTTAGCCGACGGACAAGAGGAAGAAGACGCGTCACGAAGACACGAGGAGGCTGTGGAGAAATTGAACTCCATGCTCAAATTACACAACAAGCTGGACTCAGGCATATCGATGCCACCAGAAATGAGATTTACGAACAAAGTGAGCCCCCACACGTGGGTGGGAGTACCCAATAATACAAGATACCCGACCGCTGAAGAAGTTTTCAAAGGAAGCAATTCACATCTGAGCAGACGATCCTCGGCAACCGCTACCACCATGAAGAACCAGAAACCATTCCATTTCATCGCCATACCCGTCGCCGAGAACGACGAACAAGAGGATTCAAATAGTAATAACGCTGAACCTCTAATTTCTGAGTCCGTTAAAGTGGTGACTAATAACAAATCGAGACGCTCTCATATTGATTTAGTAGCGCGGCCATTTTATAGGGACGACATTTTCTTTGGAGGTTCCTTAGCCAGATTACCCCAATACACATCAAGGACATCGCTAGGATATCATTTACACGTTACCCATGTCCCGACCCAGGAAGAGAAACGCGAGGAAATTTCTGGTAAATGCAAACTTTGTCCCGAAGCAGTGAAACGAGCCTTAGCGACCTTGTTGGATGTCAGTTTATTCAAATCTCCTACATTTGTGATCTTAGCACTCAGCGGTTTCTTTACGATGCTTGGATTCTTCGTACCGTTTATGTACGTAAAGGCGAGAGCCGATATGAATGGTGTGAGTGAAGCCAGCAGTCTAATGCTGGTGCCAGCGATAGCGGTCACGAATATAATCGGTCGTATTGCCTGTGGACTGTTCTCGTCGATGCCGAAAGTCTCTCCTTTGTGGTTGAACAATATTGCCGTCTCCGCTGGAGGTATAGCGACCATGGTCAGCGGCCTCTACTACCACGACGCTTATCAGTTTACGTATTGCGGCATATTTGGTTTGGCTATTGGTGAGTGTTTCCATTTTAATTAATTTAATAAACCATTTTAATAAATTTATAAGAATCACTCTGTATCCCGTACAGAGCAGGGTAGGCAGAGGGAACCTAGTGTTTAACTCTGTTCTTTATTATGCGCCGAATTCTTTCATTGTGAATAATAAATGACAGCTTTAATTATATTAATATACAATTGTCCTTTCCCGCTCGGTTTAAATAAAGTAGCGGAAATTTAAGTATTGAATAATAGGTATCACCAGGTTCTTTATATTAACATATCTCAAAGTTTATGTATATAAACTAAATTTGTATATATTTAGGTATAAATGCTTAGAAACCAGTCGCATTTCTAATATTTTTTAAACACTTTTTGTGTTAGTTGTATTAAAATATTTTATTTGTTTTTGACTTAGGTACAAACGTGATAATTATAGGCCCCACCTTATATTATGATAATAACACTTTAAATTATGACATTATGAAAGATTTATGTAAATAAAAAGCCACAATACCACCTATTGTGGCTTTTTATATGATAACCACCACCACAATACCACCTATTGTGGCTTTTTATATTCAATTAACATAAACAATATTTAAATTTTATTTTTTCATTTACATAACATTATTTTATTATTTTTAGCGTGTTTCGCATCTCTTCGTTCCATCCTCGTAGTGGAATATATTGGATTAGAGCAGCTCACGAATTGCTTTGGATTGTTCTTGTTGTTCCAAGGCTTAGGAGCGCTATTGGGTGCACCTATTGCTGGTAAGGCATCAATGAAAATGCTACAAATTGAAATTGTATATTTTTATGATTTTCTTAGCTACGTCCTGTATCCCGCACATAGCAGATGGAACGTAGTGTCTTAACACTACGTCACCCACGTTGGGTGCGTGTTTTTTTAAGATATTGAGCTGAGTGGCGGAACTGTATTACCAGAATAAGGAAAGGGAAATAATTGATTCCCGCGAAAAGTAATCAAGCCAACGACCGTCGCGATTACAGCCAAGGAAGGCAATGTGTTTCAACATTACGTTTTTATTTGCATAATTGTATAATTTACATATATCAGAAATTTTAAATAATTATAGATTTTTTAAGTATTTATTCCTTTGCAGGTGCCCTTATGGATATAACGAAGAGTTTCGAAATTTCCTTCTGTGTATCCGGCGGTTTCCTTCTCTTCTCTGCTCTTATGTGCTATCCTGTAAATTACATCAGTAGATGGGAAAAGTCAAGGAACAAACTAGCGTCATCACCCAGCGCGTAAAATAAATTTATATTTAGTATTTATCAATCTATGCGAAATTACTCTTGACACTAATCTAACTTGCAATTGACATTAACGTTATTTATGTCATTAGCATTAACATAAGTTGTATTTTATCTATGGTCCGTTTTAGGACGTTTCCATTGGTTTATTTAGTGTGTAAACCTTTTTTTTCACTTGACACTGCCGTGTACTTTCCAGTTTTTAAATTATACAGTAAATACTTTACACTGAGATTCTTGTATACTATAATTATTTGGATCTAAATATTTTACATAGGAAATTTACATCCTATAGATAAACGATCCCTTTACACGTAGTTATATAAAAATATATAAATTTGTACTTATTGTTGTACGTTTACATATTATATTCTGCGAGTCAAATGCTCTCTCAAACTTATTAAGATACGTGAGTATATTTTTATACACAAATATTGTACTTAAAACATCACATGCTTGCCATATATTCTACAACACGCATAGTGTAAATGTGAATATTTCCAAATGAATCAATTTATTAAAATATAAACAGATATTTATATTCTATACTTAAATGAATTTGTTGCAATGGAATTGGTGAAATTGCAGAACTCAATATGTTTTTTGAGTCAAATGAGCATTTAAAATAGATTTAGTTATAATTGAAGTACAAAGACTCGAAATACTGAATGTGCAATTTTCATTATGAATTTAAAATTGTGCCTTTATGCAATTTAGTAGTCAATTCAAGTGGATATATAAAAAAATATTTAATATTTCTATCTCATTGTAAGTTCATCCATCAATAAAATGTTCACGTGGGAAGGAAATTAACGTTACAATACATTTGACGGTTACCGGAACCATACGAAATTGAACAACGTTTACACTCGCATTATTCTATAACATGCGTCACACTTTGTGCGCAAGCTCCACATACCTATTAAATTAAGCAATCCTTTTTAATATGAATATACAAGCAAAATAAATATAAAATATATTTACAGTAAAATTAATATGTTAAAAATGTATCAAACGTGAAATTTTACTTCATATGCATTTCAATTTATCATATATTCGTATTTAAAAAAATAAGTAAGTGTAAACGGGACTTGATGTTTATTTGACATTCAAACACTTTTCATATTAAAATACAATACAACTCAATTGTAACGACGTTTCCGTCATCGTGTGGTGCTACATTAGGTGTCGGCCACATCTGCTCGTTCGATGACGAAATTTTATCTAATTGTTTATTAAATTTCGCCACGAACGCGGACGTGAACCCAGCATTAGCTGTATTTTAATTTGTAAGAACGTACCTATATATATCTGATAAGAGGTACATACTTTAAGACTATTTTTATTATTACGCATGCGTGCAAAATGAGTGATTTTATTATATTATTATGTAATTTGTAGGTTAGATGTTATCAATGTTTGTGCCTTATTGTATGAAATGATACTTACTTATATTTTTTTAGAGAAAAAATTAGGTTTCGACGACCAAAACCGCCGAAACTTGAATAAAGTTCCAAATACCCATTTTACATCGTATTTATATTAGTTTTGTTTATTGTAATCGATCATTAGATTAAGTAACATGACTGTGGCTGTGGTCTATGAATGTATACAGATGAAAAATCATAGTCATGGCCGCAAATTGTAATTTTAAAATTATTTCTATGTCAACATTTGCCTCATAAATGTATGCCTATACAAAGTTATCTCTGATTTCACTAATACAGTTTGTTTTAAACAAAACAAACAAACCTATTATATTTTTTAAAATATTGTAGACCGCACCCAGTCTACGAAGAGCTTTACTAAAACAGTTCTGGTCATTTTGGATCCTCTTTGAGTATATTTGTATATATGGAAACTATTTTGGTGTATTTGTTGATATAGAACGTAGAATAAATATTTTTAATGACTAAACCTAACTTACGAAAATCCCTCTGTTAGTGGAACCCACATATAAAATTTTAAATTCTCTACCCAGAAATTTTCCCAGAAACTGTGTGTTGTCTGTCAATTAATCAGTTATTAATAAAAGATTTTTTTTTTATTTTATATATATAAATGATGACTATGGTTTTAGACTGAAAATTAATGCTGTGAACAAATATACGCCACAGTGCCAATATTAGATGTAACCTGCTTACTTTATTTTATTTATTTAAAAATTATAATGCAAGCAGGAATTATCTTCCAATAAAGTTTATTACGTCCGCAGCAAATTCGTATTAAATATAATACCTTTGTTGTTTATTTATGCAGTTTTATTATTCTCACGTTACCCAAAGATATACTTTTGCTTAATTCAAATAACTTTTTGAAGTAAATATAATAAACTAAATAAAATTAAACAATGTGAATAAGGCGTAATAAAATAGGCCGTCGGGGCGCAGGGGCACAAGGGTGTGACTGCAACGCAACGGTTATGAGTTTGATCTCCACATGGAGAATTCAATTATTAATTATATATTAATGTTTTCATTTCTTCGCTGTGGCACCAAGGCCCGGCGTTAAGTTCCGCCACTCAACACGCAATGCCTCGAATGCCTGCCTTTATATTTATAAAATTTCACCAGTTTGTATTGTTTAGAATTTCCGACATCTAGATAGGTACTATAATATACGAAAGTGTAATGGGAAGTTTACTCGTTACTAGATGGCGTTGTTGGTGTCATACTCTTACCGTTCAATATTGATATACATATTATAGTATATAGTAATGAAGAAACTCACCACTAGATGGCGCACGCATGTAGCTCTTACCAAAATACAACCGGTGCAGTCGGTATGTTCAGCGATATTAGTTATTAAAAAAAACTACATAATTTCTTATTTTACTGTTTCTTATCAGTATAGTTAAAATTTGGAACTCAAATATGACAGTTTGTGATTGAGGGAAATCACCAATTATATCCTGTACCCATGTTTTTTTTCTGGTTTATTTTTCTATTCTTTATTTTATTATGTAATAAAAACAACGAGATTTGGGGCAAATCAGATGTTATATTTGCAACACATTATTTACAATACATATCTATGAGTTGGAGTTAGGTCCACGACGACGGCCGAAGGTTTGGACAACATTGACGAACCTGAAATAGCAAAAATGTTATGTAATATATAAAAAATAATTTTTATTTATGCTAACACACTTTTAAATTTCCCAGGTATACGTAATATAAAATTGTATTTTTTTCCTTACAATGAAAAAAGCATTACAAAATATTTTAATAAAATAGCATTAAAAATTAAGTTGGTGATTGTATCTCAATACAACCAACAAAGTTTAAGTGTCTACGCGACAACTGAAGGTTCAATTCCCACTAGGGGAAACAAATTATTTAATCTTCCAGTTCTGGTAACAAAACCGGGTGGTATCGAGTTTCTCCACTAACACATAGCATTGCACCTTTAAACTTATAGTGACCTGATAAAAAAAACCATGATTTGATTTGAGAAAGAAAGAAATAATATAGATAAATACACAACACAACTATAATGATTTATAAAATTATTTAATTAACCTAATTTTTGTACAAAAACTTAATTGTACAAATCTTTAACATTTCACAAAACATGGTATTATTATATAGGTCATCATAATTCTAAGGGTGCGACATATTGAAAATAGGACAGAATGCCTGCTACATATCGACATTGGAAAGTGATTTTGCCAAATCTATCTCTAAAGAAGGTTCTCTAAGGAAAGTTACGGCTAAATTGCTTTCCAGCGTTGATATGTAAAGCTCTAAATAAAAAATTGCAAATGTTATAACTACATAACTTTTAGGTGGGCATAAACAATCTTAATTGCTTTAAAAATACAAACATACCTTCTGTTGTACTGGATCCTACGCTTGGCACGGCCAGTCTTCTTCTTCTTTTTTTGCTGTTTCTCAACCTTTGGGGTTTGTCCCTTTACCTTACCTAAAAATAAACATTCTTATTAGTTATAACTCACTATAATATTTTTTAAATGTTATTGGTTCATAACTTTATCTATGTTCAAGTTTTAAACTCAAATAAAATAATGAAAAAAAAAACTAAAACAATTTAAATATCTATAACAATTGTGCAGTCACATAACAACATATCAACATCATGGAGAACAGTGTTGTAACACTAAGTTCAAACTGCTCCTGTTAGATGTGGAATACAGCATGAAGCTGTACTTCAATTAGAAAATGAAATAACTCATACAATGCATAATTAAAACTTTTATTAAAAGTATATATTCAATATACTTTTAAATTTTTACAAATTGATATTATATTCATTGTGCAATAATATATAGACATTATATTTTGTAGATAAGATAGACACACCAGTTTCTTATACAATTAATAGACTAATATATAATAACCAAAGATAATGTCATCATTTGTTGTGGTATCTCTTGTGTGTCTATGTTTGTTCTGTTTTGTTCCTATTTGTCATTAAAGGTATATTAAAGTTTTCATTTCTGTGTGATTAAATAAACAAGGCTGAATGAATGATTTTAAATCAGCTTCACATTATATCTCGCACACAGCAGGGCAGGCAGAGGCAGGAATTTCTAGAGTTAAGTGACGGAACTCAATGCCATTCTGTGCCTTGACGTCAGAATGAAGAAATGAAAATATAAATTTAAATAAATATTTCGTTTTCCTTGAGTGGAGAATGAACCCACAGCCAGTCAATTTTGCAGCTCACTTTATCAGCCCCTGCACCATGATTGGCCCCAACAATTTTAATATGCTTAAAAATTTATTATTACCAATTAGTTTAGATGATTGACACTAAAAACATTCCTCATTAGACAATCTCCCTCAGTGCTACACTACACTAAAACCTTATAATAATTTTAATAAAATTGGTACTGTAACAAATACAATTCCCTTATCTTACAAATGAAAGTAAAGTATATTAAAACATGACATACCGGCACGAGCCAAGGAACCATGCACTTTACCACCAAGCAATGGTACAGTAAGGTCCAATTCTGTTGATGCCAATTCAGATACAAGGAGGCCATCTTCGAGAGGTGACCCACATGCAGATAAAGTTATTTCTTCATTTCCAAGATCAGAAAGGGCACAGATGCGCTCCTGTAATAAGTAAAATGAGAAAATAATAATTAATGATGAGATGAGATGTGACGAGCTGTTATATACATATGTATGATACATATTTAAATTCATGATTGTTTAAGTATATTATTTATATCTTAGATATATTTATTTAGTTGTTATAATCAAATTTAAAAATTAAAATAGAAAATATCGTAGTAGAGGTTAGGTCAAGTAATAACATGAGAATTTTATAATAATAAAGCAAATGAATTTTGTCAATTTACCTTGATCTGAGCAATGGATTCATCTCCATTTACGTCTAGAACGTGCGTAGACTGTCCTCTGATGTGCAACTGCATCTTGAGGTTTCTGAAAGAATATAATGAACATCTTGTAACGGCGTGGCCAGAGCTGTTAAAAGCTAATACAGAAGTTACAAGCTGGATACATTTACAAACTACACATAATATAGCATTATAAAAAATAATTAGATTACGCAATAATTTGACTTGTTTAAATAGATATATCTCGTAAAATTAAATAACTTAACATAAACGAACTAACCTATCAGCTATGTCTGACAATCGAAAGAAACAATCATGGCCGAACAGGAACCGGATGTCATAACAAATCGGATAATTGTACTGTACGAGATTAAAATTGTAATCAATTTAATATACTGTAAAATAGGTGAACAGAAACATTTATAAAATTTAAGTTGGATCTTTAATGTTCCCCTGATTTTAAATATAAAAATAATCTACATTGAGGAATAAGTTAATACCGTAAAAAATATTATGTATTCATAATATATCAGAAAATACAAAAGTATATTATGTAACTAATTTCTATTTAGACTGGATGGGGATAATTCAATGTAAAAGTGCTTGGCTTCTTTTTAATAGGTACTAGTTTTAGTTCACAAACCACAATATTTTTTTTTACTAAGATGTACATTATTGTACAGTCTACTATTTTTTCTATTAATCCCATATAAAGTGAATATTAATCATACGTTGCGTATCTATTCCCCCTAATTAGTATAAAATTGCAGACAAATTAAAAATTTGTTTATAACTTAAAAAATAAAAATTTTTTCTATAATACATAGATACTACGCTTTATTTTTAAGTTTATTAGTTCTAAAATTGTTTTATTTATTTATAATTTTATTTCATTAAATAAGTACATACCAAAATTTTGTGATGAAAAATTTATTATAAATTTAGGCAATGAAATCTCCACTTCCAGTTTTTTAAGCGTACGTGTTAGTACACAAAAAAATCCCATATAAAGGTGAACTTGAGATTATTTTCTTACTTCTTAGTTAGTTGCGGACATTCACTGTCTACTGTAAAGCATTAAACACTGTGATATTTATTTTATATATAAATTTACTGATCCTGAACGTAACTAGAGTTAAGTTGGTCATCCTGACATTACACATATAAGCTCGTGATTGGTTATACAAAAGCGGTAGAAATTGACGAGTTGCGGCCGACAAAATGATATTTTAACTCATTTTGTGAATAAAAATAGTGAAAGAATGATTAGTCGGCCACGCATTATCTATATTTGAAATGATCAAATGATAAAGAATTTATCAAGTACTGACCATGTTGACAAAATTTATTCGACAATTCTTGTTTATCCTCTTACATTTGGTTGTGAAGATACTTGTTGCTGTTCAAAATGTGTATCGCCGATTATATGTTAAAAAGTACAACTCGCCGAAAAAACAGGTGTCCAAAAAAGATGTTGTTACTTTATTGGAAAATGTGCCTAAAATGAAGAACGAGTTAAAGCATTTAGTACTGCTGGTAGACAGCAAAGTACATACTATGGTTGACTTGGCTCAGTTAGTCATTTGGAGTCTTGTTATAGGAGTACCCTATATTAGTTTTCACGATATTACAGGTAAATATAATTTATTTTTATTACAGTTTGTATTATTTGTTTTATGTGAAGTTGATGCAATATCTGGTATATTGTTGAAATAATAGATCATAAATCTATTACGTTTATAACTGTTTAGCTATGTAACTTATTTACAAATAAAAATTGTATCCTTCTTACAGGTAATTTAAAGAAAAAAGAAGAGGAATTGTTTTTAGAGATAGAGAAAAATAAAAAAGGTATTCCAGGCTGCATAAAATGGTCAAACAAGCCAGATCTAAATGGTTATACAAATGGCATTCAGGCAAACACAGTTTATATAAATATATTTTCCTCAAATGATGGAAGGCCTAGAATATCTCACTGTATAGAGCTTATTTCCAAAGGGGAGTTGCGATGTGAGAGAAGTTCTAAAGAGTTAACAGTACAGGAATTTGGTAATGCTTTACAGCAAGTAAACCCAGCTATTCCTGATCCTGACTTAGTCATGTACACTGGACCATTATGCTGTACATTTGGTCTTTTGCCTTGGCAAATAAGACTCACTGAATTTGTACAACTTTCTGTTGATAATAATATAAATGTAAACAGTTACTTAGGTGCTTTATATAAATATAATAAATGTGATCAAAGATTTGGCAAGTAATAGTTCAACTTTAGGCCTAAGTGATAGCAAATAATTTATTTTATTTTTTTAGCCTTACTATATTTCTTGCATATACAAGATAGGCATGCAGGGGACATAGTGCTAAGAACTATTCTCTGATTTCTGCCCAGTTTTCATCTTCAGGATATTGCATGTCGACTGGCAAAACTCAATGCTTTGTCTTTTAGAGCAAGGAAATAAAATAATTAATTCCCTCAAGTGGGAATTGAACCCACATTGAAATTGAACCATCATTGTATTTAAAAATTTCAGATGTTACAACGGCCTCAAATAACAATTTATATAGTGATCAAATTTATATTTAAGAAATGTATGTGTATATAATGAAATTAAGCTTTTAACTGCATGTTCAGTGTGGAGACTGGATTTCCATAAATTGTCATGAATACAAACTTCCAATACATTGTTTAAATTTTACCAATTATCCTTGTTATGTCTCATATATAAAAATATTTATTGTACAATGTGAAAATAATACTTGTAGATATAGATAGTATTTGTAAAAATGAATATAAGTTATGCTAAATTATTTTACATTTTTTTAAAAACCCTACTATTTCAATACACAATTATTTAACTATAACTGAAATCCTGTTAAAGAATTCAATTTAAAATTAAATTTTTTCAGAAATTACACTTAACCTTGTGTACAAATAGAAAATTATAAAAATGTATGTTTATCAATACATAACCAAAATCTTAACAAAATTGTTTTTGCACTTGATAGATTTGATTATTTATCAAATTTATCTGACTGAGTGATTTGTTCAAATTGAATAAAGTTTTAGATACCTGAAGCGAAACAATGTGGTTTAATATAGTATAGTCCACAGCCTTTGATAAATGGGCTATCTAGACAATAAATAATTTTGAATTCTAAATGACCCACAAGTTAGCATGTTCAATGTCTTCAGCTTTACAAAATGAATAAAGATTATATTAATTTCTTGTTTGTAACACTTACTCACTTATAATGCATTATTATAAATGACTAATAAAATAAAAGGATATTTCATTGTAGTAAAATTTATTTATAACATGCTAGTGCAAATAAAATATACAGAATAGTATTTACATCTGAAGCAGTTGCGGCTGCCGGAACCTGCAAGGAAAATAAAAAAAAATAATTTATCACAGTCTTTGTCAATTTGTTAAATAAGAATGACCAAGTTGTTTGCCACTAATACTAGGATTAGACACAAATGAACACGTCACAGGTTCAATGATACATATTTTTTTACTTGTTTTGAAATTATAAAGTTTAAAATAGGACTTACCAACTTGAACATTCTCAGTCAACATAATATTTATATTTAATTAACAATTGTAAGGACTTTATACGCTATGATATGATTGTACTAGCTGGACTTAAATTACTTATTAGAATACAGATATTATGTTAATAAACAAAAATATCTGTGACAATCTAAATTGTCATCATCGCGAACACGCTACGTCTAGAATAAGGAATACAGAATAATTGACTATTAAAACCAATTCGAATTGACCTCACACACAACTATTAAAAATATTGAAAACATACCACCTGTGCGATTTTGTAACCTGGTGTTCATCGGCGATGGCGATCGGAGCGGGAGCGGGATTCACGGCGGTCGTCCCTAGATCGTTCGTACCTATCGTATCTATCGTACCTATCGTAAGACCTGTCCCTATCGTACGACCGCTTGTGCCGAGATCTGTCGTCGGATCGATCTCTGCTTTTCCGTCGTCCGGAACGCGATTCGTAACTAATGGAGCGAGATCGTTTGGAGCGATTCCTGGGGCGGTCTTCCTCCGAGTCGTCCCTGTACTTGTCTTTGTGCGAGTCGCGACTAGACTTGTGCTTGTCGTAGTACTCGTCTCTTCTCCTCTTCGACTTTTCCTGTCTCTCGTACTCCTCGCGGTGTTTCGATCTGGAATGGTGTTTGTCGCTAGATTTGTATTTTTCTTTTTTGAGCTTCTTTGTTTTCCTGCGTGACTCGCTGGAGCTGGAGCTTTTGCGTTTGCGTTTTTTTGAACGACTCTCGGCCTTTACAACCTCGGGTTCGCTCTCTGAAGACGATTTGCCGTCGCTGGACGAATCGTCTTCGGAGTCGCTGGAACTCGAATTTGTACTTTCTTTGCTAGCTTTATTTGATTTTTGGGGGCTGGGAGTATTATCGTGTTTACTGGATTTTTTTGGCTTTTCCTCCGGAATGGTGTCTAGTTTTCTTCCGTCAACTTTATCAGCGCTCTTATGATTTGGCCTTTTTTCTTTAGACGGTCGCCTTTCAAGAATTTTTTCTGGTGTTTCACTATCGGCTGGTGGAGGTGTTGCCGATGATCCTAAGAGGTACAAATTACAGTTACAATAAGAAAACTGACTTTTAATAAGTGCTAAATCTCTTTAAAAAAACTGAAATTTTCTGATATTATATTGTAGTTTAAATACGTTCAAAATTTTATAAATTACTTTTATTAATAATAATTCGCAATTAAAATAGCAACTTACTTGATCTTCGCGGCCGTTCGGGTGTAACATTCGCAGGAGAGGCGGTCCCCTCAGCATTTTCTTTTAGTTCCGCTCTTCGAACCTCTGCCTCAATTTCCCGTGATGTCCGTTCGAATTCTAATCTCTTGCGTCTAATAATGTCCTGATAAAAAATAGTAATGTGCGAGTTATTAAAAACACTATGATCAATATATGCTTTTGTATATTTTGTTACAGTATTGACCAGTACCTACAATTAGAAGGCAATACCTAGTAGTATTATATGGGTACATAATATTATGGGCCTATGTTACTGGCCTAGGAAAAGTATTTTATTCGTGAAATAATAAAAAAGGGTTGTTTTATTTCAACATAGCGAGCAATTGTTTTATTGACAAGAATTTTATTAAGTAAATTTTATAAATTAGGTATAATTACAGGACAGCCAACAGCAAAATATTAAGTTTCAAATTTTGGCAAGCTCCACTAAGGCTAACCTATCTGCGTGATACGTTTTATGTTGACATTTGTTTTGTTAACATTTATATTTTAAAATAAAAGTTTTATTAGTAGTTTTGATGTTAAAATCGACAAGGTGATAAAAACAAAAACAATTTTAAGGAAATTTGCATAAATTCGTCTAAAGGTAAACTGAGAGGACCAAATAAGTCATCAATACCCGTTTTCATGCTGAGAAGTAAGGTAAGGCACCTAATGTATCTTCAGTTATTGGATCTTTTAAGTATATTATAGCAGGTAACCTTTAATAATTTTAAAATCAAAGGAAGTGATAAAAAAATTATAGACAATTCTGTTCAATGACGACATTATGATGCCGGCATTTATTGCGCGACGAAAATGGATTCAAAACTGATTTGAGGTCATCGTCAGGCAGTGTTTGACTGCAAACACGGTCGTTGTGAGTTTCAACTCCATACGAGGGAAGGATTTTTTTTACGTTTACCGCTGTAGTACATAAAGTACAATCTTAAATTCCTTCTTGAAGAAAGGTCATGTCTCGAATTCAGACAGTGTTTTTACACTAGGTTCTCCGTGTCTACCCTGTTTGCTATATAAGTAGGTATATACGGGACAAACCATAGGTAATAAATACAGGTTAAAAACAACATATTTTGTAGAAATATAACGTATTAAATATATAATAGGAATGAATCAAATAATTGTGACTGACTCTAAACCGTTAAATAAAAAATCTAGTAATATTTATTATACAAAATCTAAAGATCTCCTTATAAAAACATGGCGTTTGGAAACGTCGTATATTGATATTTTTATTAGAAGCAGCTTTGTTTAATCAAATCGAGGAAACAGCTATTTAAATTATAAATTAACTTTCGTAATGGCGTGATGTTTACAAGAGGATGAGATATGTGTCATATTTAATTGAAAAACATATGTGTTATATTTTGAAACTATTATAAATTCAATTTATTTTATAAATATACGATTTTTTTTACATATGTTAAGCAAGAAGTCTCTATAATAATATAATTATAATGAAAAGGAAAATTAATTTTTCATTATATGTAAACTGAATACCAAACGTACGTAGTTTACCAAAATAAAATGAAAATATGAGTAACCCCTCCTGAGCGGTGATCGAACCTACAACCATCATGTATGTGGTTGTAGGTTCGTATACTAAATTAATGGTTTTATATACGATAACAAAAATTGGGAGTGAAATGCTCGTTCCAGTCTGTTTCAAACTAATAATAACATATTTATTTTAAAAATTAAATGTATCTAGATTCTAGCGCCGGTTCTTCTAAGGTTCGAGGCAGTACCTAACTGTAGTGAACCAGTGGTAAATTACTAATTACAAGTTAAAAAAATTAAGCATGTGACTCTTATCTATATATATAAAATCGAAAGGTCACTCACTCATCACGAAATCTCAGAAACTACATGTGCTAGGAATCTGAAATTTTGCATTGGAGTTACTTATAGGACGTAGGTGCTCGCTAAGACGGGAATTCGCAATATTTAACTCCGAAGGGGTTGTTTTTGGGGTTGAAAGTTTGTATGAAACTTCGTTATTGCAAATGCTAGGAGTCTCAAATTTAGCATGGACGTCACTCATGAAGACATAAATTAATAATAACGTAGTTCACGCAGGCGAAGCCGCGGGCGGACCGCTAGTTATAAATAAAATAATTGACTTTGACCTGTTCATAGTTAAACGCCTTTAACTGTGCCACAACGGCGTCAAAAAAACATTGCAAATAAAAATGTTATTGATCCACACATTGGAAACTTTACCTTGAAATACATTATCTTTCCAAAAATCAATTTTAAAGATAGAATAAATATTAAGTTATTATTTTTTTCCAATTGTAAAAAGTTTTTTTGGCTCTGGTGTAAAATTGTATATTCTTGATTTACAGCAATTACGCTCTACAGCGGCGATATGTTCACTTATAAAAAGTATCGCGAAAACGATTACAAAGTTGGTTAAAATTATGCAATAAAATCACATTATAAATAACTTTAATTTCCCATAAACCATGAACTTAATTTACCGTAAATATTAATTAGTTGTTTAATAAAGAAAATTTATCAGGCAATCTAACCATGTTATTTACATAGTAGATAGATGAATTTTGTATTTATGGGTATGTACCCTCTATTCAATGGGGCCCCATAATACCAAATATATTTAAAATAGAATTTCATAATCAAAATCAGCTTCACGCTATATTCCGCACTCAGCAGGGTAGGCAGAGGAAACCTAATGTTAAGATACTCTGTTCCTCATTTTCCACCGAATTCTCACCGCCGCGCTTTTCCTCGACACCAGAGAGGAACAAATGAAAATATACATCTAAATAAATATTTCATTTACCCGAGTTCCACTCGGGGCCACAACCAGTCGCGTTTACAATAACACACTTGTGTGACTGACCTCATTTTTTTATAATCCTCAATTACTTTTTATGTAGATTTTTCTGAATATTTTATTTTAAATTCAAAAATCACAATGAAATATAAAAAATATTTTGTAAAAACATTATTTTTTACGCAAGTTGTTGACTACAGTTCAGTTTTTGCATTATAAATTGTTTATTCGATTGCTCCTTTAAAATCGACCTAATAAATTAAATAACATTGAATTAATTGTTAATGTTTTTTTACACTGTTTTCCTCTATACTATAGGTAAAAGTTTAAAATGTTATAAAATCATATTTAATATGATCACTGGCATATCTCGATACAAGTTTGTTATTCCCATGCACGCACTTTTTTTTTTGAGCTTCACGCTGTATCCCCGCACACAGAGGGAACCTAGTGTAGTAAACTTTAAATAAATATTTAATTTCCTCGAACCCACAACCGTCGTGTTACAGTTACACCATTGTGCCCCTGTGCCACGACGGCCTTGATATTGATCAATAAATATTACAATATTTTCGATTTCAAAAAAACGTAAAACGCAGTTATGATATATTCTATAATTATAACATTAAAAAATCAGTACAAGGTTCTGATCGTATGTTTATTTACGCATTATATTTTATTTTTTCACACATTATCCTCCCAATTAAAGAAGGAATTTACGAATTATTTAAGTATATACTGCAAGTAAACAAACACTAGAAGATATACTTAAAATTATTACTTCAAAGTTATTTTCATCAATTATGGCTTAATAGCATACACATGTATATAATAAAAATTTAAGAGGGTCAAGTGAAGTGTTTTGTTTTTTTATGCGCTTATTGTTTTTTTTTCCTGTATTTTTTTTATTATCTCTAGTAAAATGAAAATATAAAAAGATGAAGAGAAAAAAGAAAAGAGAAGAATAGAGATCTACACAAGCCAGCTTGCGCAATGAGTATATGAAGAAAATACTATTTGTATTATCTAGGATAAAAAAATATATAAAAGAATATGTACCTGTAACTGCTGGTCTGTCAGGTCGTTTGTTTCTTCCTCGCTGTCGTCGCTACTCTCGTACGCGCCGAGTCCTATATAAAATATCAACTTAAGTATTTAATTTTTTATTTGGCCATGTTACATTTTTCAGTATATCGAAAATGAAAATATTGTATTGTAAACTTAAAACAAAATGTATAATTATTTTTATTAGGACAAACGACGTACATACACATGTTTACCTACGTTATAACAAGGCTTTTAAATTTAGTATATTACGTTTATAATAAGGATTTTTATCTTATGATATATGAGATCGTTGTCTCTTTAAGGTATTTAAAAAATAATATACTTTGTTAATAACATATGTATTTATTGCTACTTATAATTTATAAGCGGATTATAATTGAAAGAATATGCTTAAAATAAGATAATATCAGGTTTTACATTATACAAATTATAATTGAAATCTGCATTTATAAAAAATCTATATAATTTAAATGTACAGTCGAATCTTTGAAATTTTAGTAAAGTAAAGTAAAGAATTGTCTTTAATCGTATCTTTTACAATAAATTACATAAAAATTAATTAATTATAAAACAATTACGTACTTTTCATATGTTATCAAATTAATTATTACATATTTCAGTCTTACCAATTGTATTCCGTTAAGTCGTTAATTTCCAATAGAAATCGTAATAACATGCTGAAATAAAGTTATTTATACATAGTGCTTTAAAGAAAAACGCCATTTTGTAAAGTTAAAGATTTGTATTTATTTCTTTAAAATAATGTACAACTATTTTATTTTATTGTACACTTTGTTAATTTCTAACATTATACATTTAAGAAAAAAACAACGTAAAATCATCACAGTTAGTATGTGATGTTATTCGAAGTTTAAGCAATGTCAGAATATTTTAATATTGTTTTATGTTATCTTATCTTCGCTATATAACATAGAAGTGGCCAGCAATTTAGCAGCAGCCTTTATCTTATGCATTATGCTGTCGCCAATACAAAATACATTTACGCAATCAAATGAAAAACGAAATATTATTAACATTATTTTAACCGGGATTTTTAAGTGGTGTAATAAAATAGAATTTCGTTTTATTAAAGCGTTAACTAGTTTACAACGTAAAATACAGAGAAAAAAAATTATTTAATTTTAGAATCAAACATTACATGAATTTATGCAAATCCCCATATGCTTCCTACGTATTTTGTCTATTTAAATTAGACATTATGCAATATAATTACAGTAATTTGTAACTGTAGTAATTTAACTATTTATTTACATATTTATGTAATTAAACATGTCTACAACTCTTTATCAAAAGTGTTTTAATAAATAAGATGAATTTATGAACGACAATTCCATTTCCTTTTAACACTGTCTTCATTCATAACAAACGTTATTTAAACTGAAATAGGTAAAAATTATATTCTTGTGATGTAAATATTTTTTTTAGCAATGTAATAAAACAGAACCAGTTATATTTTGAAACTAAGTATTCTTTGAAATTATTTAAATGAATTTATTTAAGCTAGCCTGCTTCCTGCTTATTTTATCTATTTAAATTAGATATTATATAGTATCAAATAAAAATAGCATAATTATGTCTTATTTACTTCATCCATGAAACCAAAGTGCTATTAATGCCATAGTAATTTGTAATTGTAATTTAACTTTACTTGTTTAATACTTTTTTTATGTAAATATGAAAATGAATATAATTCACATAATAATTCTGTAAGGAGTAAATAAAAACAAATTAAAATATGATTCGAGTCCTGAAACCTCTTTAAAAAACTTCATTCCTACTTAGGTCATGCAATCATAATGGAAAAAAGTTAAATTATAGTTTCGGGGTAGTTATTTAAATTACGAGTTAGAATACGATTTTTCTCTCTGTGATCGTAATAAGCATATACAAAAACGAGTAGTAGCGCAGTAGAACAAGCGTGCGACTGTAAACGCGACGGGTTGTGGGTTGGATTTCCACTCGAGGAAATGAAATATGTAATATCTTCATTTCCTTGCTCTGTTAACGTTTGCCACATAACATGCAATGCCTACTGCATTCACCGAAAAGTGGTGAACGGAAGTGTATTAATGGGAACGGAGTGTCTTAACACTAGATTTCCAGGTTCACTCTGCCTACTTTGTGCAGGATACCAGTAAAATAAATTGAAATGTATAAATATGTCAATTCGAAATAATTATATTTCTGGACAAATATATTTAAGTCTGTACCATTTATTAAATAAAGGAGTCACGTAATAATTTTTTTTTTGTTAATGCGGTGCTTTACACCGCAAATAAATGAGACAATATGAAAAATCTTCATAACGTTATCTCAACGTCACGCGTCGTGGAAGATATGTACAAAATGTATAGACATTTTAATCTTCATGTGCTATTTTTTGTTTGCTGGAGGATTTCCTTGCTGAATGGCATTATCACTATAATCTATGGCAGTGTTTTGTGACCTTGTAAAGTTGGACATGTGCTTATAGCGCTTATTTTTGGACTTAGGAGCCGTTCAAGAATTGTGTAAAATTAATAATTAAACATTTTGGATCTTTGCTTTTCAAACTTTTCATTTTCATAAATTTAAAATATTGTATATTTTGTTTAAGAAAACGTAGAATACATACACAACGTATTTCATTTAAAACAGACACTGATTACCAATCTTAAAGTATATATCCTTATGGGAACAACCTGTCTGTTGTTACAATATTTTTTTCATATATTCCTTAAATTCTGATACTGTATTTGAAATATAAGTAAATAAATTATATGCTTCAATTTTTTATTTGTTATTCGATTTAAATATAGAAATATTAAAAAAAATATTAAAAAGATGGCATTTTGAGAAGAACATAACTATTAAAAAAAGTAAACATTAAGTATTTTTTTTAATTTAAAGGACAAAAAAGATTTAAAATTACTTTTATATGAAAGATATTGTTTTTATAAATTTTTGGGCGACCTCTTTCTAAATCCAAAAACTTACCAATTCAGCATTTTCATTTAGGAATTACAACAAAATTTGGTTTAGTGTACAGTCGGGATGCAACTAGTTTTATTATACGCGTGGGACGACGTGGTTTACGCGTACGACCAAGCGTTTTTCTCCCACAAAACAATATGACAGAGTGTTCTACTCTGACTGACTTACACTGACTTACTTATGACTACTTCCTTCCTTCCGTAACACATCATAACATTTTACAACCTAGACCAAGACTCAAAATTGCTTTACACAATGCTTGAACATAGAGACAAAATACAAAGAGTTGTAGGGTTTATTTCACGACCCTAAGACAGAGAGAGAGACAGAAACACAAAATAGAATACAAATAAAAGAGAAAGCAATACAACTCACCGAGTCCCGTTGCGATTGAAGCGAGCGCCTTGGATCTGCTCGCCTTCAACGCGTTGATTCGCGACGCTTTTACCATATAAATAAAAGGACGATTAATTTCTAGTAAGGGTTGTAATTCTTGTTGATCTGAAACGAAACTCGATTAGCCATTATATGTAATGAAGTCGCGTCGACGTAATAGAGATACCTTGTGCGGTGTTATACCGCGCGAGTTCCTCCTGGCTGACAGCTAGGATCTCCTGGTCTGTTACTTCTAGAAGGATCTCCGTCAGCGAGCGGCGTACGGCCATCATCTGTGCGAATTGTAAATAATTGCATTATTTGAAACATTTTTTTAGGTTATTAAACTAATAAATTACTTTTTTCTTTTATTTTTAGCTTTACGCTGAGTCCCGCAAATAGCAGGGTAGGCGAATGTCGGATCCTAGTGTCACATTCCATTTCAATTAAAGCACTTCCGTTACCCGTTTTCCGCCAAATTCTGGAGGTTGAGGCCGTCGTGGCGCAGCGGCACAAGGGTGTGACTGAAACGCGACGGTTGTGGGTTCGATCGCCACTCGAGGAAGTGAAATATTTATTTACGTTTATATTTCCATTTCTTCGCTCTGGTGTCGAGGCAAAGCGCGGCATTAAGGTCTGCCACTCAACACGCAATGCCTCCAGAATTAGGCAGGAAGTGTAAAATGGAGTGGCTTAACACTAGCTTCCCTCTGCCTACCCTGCTGTGTGTGGGATGCTGGAGTTTATTTAACTATAAATATACTATATATCATTGCTAATAATTCAGAAGGTAAATTCAAATACTTGTATTATATTAAAACATTACAGGTACTATAAAATAACTGAAAAAAGAATCAGATTAAAGGGCTTTCTGAGGCAAAAAGAACTAATAACACCATTTTTTATTTTCAGGTTGTGTTTATGTATAGAAAATGTACATTGTATGTTGTTTTCAAAAAAAACTTGAAGAAATATGTGAAAAAGAGAGTCATAAAATTGCATTGAATAATTATTTAAAACGAAAAACCACAAATAAAAATTTATCATCTGTATGTTAAGTAACTTTAAATAATTATATTAAAAAATAGTAATACGGAAAAATGTACGTAAACAAAGCCAAATCCAATTAGATTCTTTTTTGTACATCATTTTAATCACGAACACAAGAACACTAGCTCTCTCTCTCTCTCTCACACGCATATGCACACACACGCACGTGTACACACGCAAACTCACCACTTCCTGCAGCAGGTCGTCGCGCGAGCGGCGCGGAGGTGACGGGTCTGCCCTGTCCCCGGACGCCCCGGTTGCGCCGCCCGCGTCCGCGGCTTCCGTCTCCGATTGCGACTCTTCTGAATCCGAATCCTAATAAAAATTATATTGCTTAATTTGACGTCAGTTGTGGCGCAGAAGCACGAAGTGTGGCTGTAAACGCGACTAATTGTGGTTGCGATCCTCACTCGGGAAAATTAAATATTTAATTTAGATTTATATTTTAATGTCTTCACTCTGGTGTCGAGGCAAAACGCAACGTTGAGTTCTGCCACTCAACACGAAATGTCTTAAGAATTCGGCGCAAAGTGGAGAACGGAGTGTCTTAACACTAGGTTTGCTCTGCCTACCCTGTTGTGCGGGATACAACGTGAAGCTAAATTATTTTTGTTTTTTTTAACTTAATTAAAATATATTTCTATAAAATCTTTTTTTTTTACTTTCTATCTATTTCCATTAAAAAATATCATAATTTATTAATTTTAATTATTGTATGTTTAATGTTGTGTTATTAAAAATAATTGTTATACATTTTATATGTTAAATTAACAATATTTCTACTTACAACAAGATGTGACATATTACTACATAAATAAAAAACAAAAGCATTCGCAAACAGTTTTAAGCGTTGTTTTCAGCTTCATCCTGTATCCCGCATGTAACAGGGTAACCATAGGGAGCCTAAGGAAGTAAGGGAGTTAAGTAACTTCTATTCTCGAAATTCCGCTGGATTCTGGAAACATTTCGTGATTTATGGCATTATTCAACGCCGTGCCTCATTAGTAATGTAAATATTTAGCGAGAAAATGTAAATATTTTATATGCTCGACTGAGAATTGAGCCCACAATCTGTCGCATAGACCCACGCTTCTGGCGCCACGATTGGTTTTAAATGTATTTTTTATTTGTTATATGAAAAAAGTATTCTTCATTCCTAGGTATAGAATAAGACTTTTAAAACATATTTACAAATTTGCTCTTAGCAGGAAGCATCGGCTGTCCGCCCGCCTCTGCCTTTAGCCTCTCTATCTCCTCCTCCTCCAGCCTCTTCTTTTCTATTTCAGCTAATTCACGCGCTTTCTTTTCTTCCTCCCGCTCAATTGCTTTCTGCTTTTCACGTTCCATTTTCTCTAGACCTGTAATTTTTTATGAATAATTTAATATCGTATATATAAAGGAACATTGAATAAACATTTTCAATTAAATGTATTTAGAATTCTAAAGTGGGTGTATTATACTTGTAATTCGGTTTTTAATTCTGTTAAAAGTAAGCGTTATGACACATTTACTTCTAAATATTTGCGACAGATTGTAGTGTGAAGAAGAGTTATAAAAAATTAAGTCTACTAACTCTACAATGAGGCCGTTTTATTGCGGGGGCACGAGGATGTGACGACTCGATGTGACTGTAACGCGACCATTATGGGTTCGATATTCCACAGAAATATGGAAAATGCTTTAAATAAAAAAATACCTTCTCTTATCCAAGCCGGAAGTTGCCGTCTCTTAGCTGCGTCTATAGTGGAAGTGACCATAGGCGTCGGCATTACTATAGGTTCGATTACCGGTGGAATCAATGGCGGTTTATCTCTGCAATATAAAAAATTGTACATATATATTATATGTAGAGTAAGTTAACTAACATTTAAAAATTTTTATCATCATATTTGAGTATTCTGTTCATACTATTCACCAGGAACCAGCTAGTTTAAAATATATATCTTTTTTATTTATATATTTATTATTATATTTTAAAAACTTGAATTATAGTCATTGATTTCAGCAATTATTTAATTTGTAAGTGATGCTCACTCCCTTTTTTTAAGTATTTAGTAAATACCATATAAATAGTGTTAAAAACTGACAAAAAAAGTGTAATAAATGTGTTACTTATGAAGTAAAATGTTTTAAATGCACATTAGAAAACAGTGTTAATTTTATGCTGTGTTTCTAAATCAATTGATATTAGAATATTTATTTTGTTTATGAAATGAAGCCTTATTTTAACGTAAATGTATAGATTTAAGCTTAACATTTTTTTCAAGTGAGAACCTATTCAAATACTTTCAGTATGAACACACTTTTCGAATGTCTCAAGGTGGCGCTCTCCTAACCAAAGCGGGAAAATGAAAATAATTTAAATATATCCATTCAATTAAAGCAAATATATATAAAAATGTAGGATTTGGCCTCGTAATATTTAAATTAGGTTTATGCATTCTACGGTTGACAGTAACCTGATATGCGCGTCTAATTGGTGTGGGGGAATGAACGCTGCAATTAGCATATGTAATCTAATGAAGATACTTTTATGGTGTAAAATATTGAAATTGGTTTTGGAGAAAAATATTGTCAAGGTCACCTATACATTTGTAATATGTACATAGGTATTTGCTGCATATTTTTATAGAAAATAATATAAAAACAACCATTCTGGTCTAGAAGCTTTCGTTATTATTAATTTCTACTAGTAATATTAAATCTGTTTTTTGTTCCTATTTAGAGAGAAAACTTTACGGTACTTGTAATTCACTGTAACCATACATAAGCTTTAATATAATGTTAAATAAAAGTGCAAAGGGTAATTATTTTTTTTATTATGAAAAAAAAAAAAAAAACAAAAACGTTATAAAAAAGTGATCAAGACAATAATTACCTTTGCGATCTACTCCTAGTTACTTTGCTATCTCTATTCTTGCTTTTGGATCGTCTGTCGCGACTGCGGCTGGCGCTCCTATCGTTTTGTTCCGCTTGGGGCGCCGTCCAGTACCCGTGTTGGAAGGTGGGGCCCGGCACTGTGCCCGTTGTATAACTGAAAATATAATTATAATGCAAAGTTAAAAAAAAATACCTTTATTTGAATCTAGCATCTATCTATCAATAAATATATTGCAAAAACATTTTGAAATGCTGTTTTGGCCCTCTTGGACCAGCGTATCAACGAATTTTCATTCGTTTTCTAAACAAGTAAAAGCTACTTATTACAACCAGTTATAATCATTATGTTTTGTTTTAAAAGCTATTTCGCGTAACTATAATAAACAATGAAACTTCACTTGCGAAATGTTATTTGAACCGCCACTTATCAAGTTGGTGCCGGCAACATATACATACATAAATAACGAACATGTCGAACAAACGATTATTATATTAACAAAAGATTATTATAGGTTTACAGTCAGTAAACCTGAAACAACATGCATGCATGCATGAAGAGCCTGCTCATTTTAATTCACTTATTCTCATGCTCTGGTTATATTACTTTAATGACATTTATTTTTTTAATCACATTTACTCAATTTATTACTATTTGCCGATGCAAATTAGAAAAACGATTTTTTTCTATTATTAAAACGATAACAATATTTAATTATTTGTCTAATAAATTACTAGGTTAGTGATGTGTATTGGGATACTAATAAATATTTATTAAATCATTAGATATATAAACTTCGTACAATACATTTGGGGGTCAGTCGGGCATGTCAATAATTTAAATTTACTTTTATTTTGCATATTCATATTTAGGACAGTGTGCAGCCAGCCTCAGACCGAGTATACTTAAGTAGTACTTGAACTTGTTGGAGATCTTACTAATTGGAGATTTTCTAGTGTATATTTAAGTCTTATTACTACACATTCCGCATATAGTAAGGTAGGCAGAGAAAATCTAGTGTTAAGACTTTTCGTTTCTCATGCACTCCTGAATTACTGTTGAGTGGCGGAATTCAACGCCGCACTTGGTCTTGGTACCAGAGTAAAGAAATTAAAATCATTCATCCCCCGAGTGTGAATCCAATCCACAACCTTCGCGTTTACAGTAAAACGCAATGCCACGGCGCCTTGACGGCATAAAGACATAATATATATTATGCTATAGACGGCATAAAGACATGTATATCAACTGACACAGAACATAGTAAAGCAGCTTTACATAGAAACCATTAATCTTATTGGTTTGCTTTTAATACGATTAGACAACAAGGTTTATCCAAATGTCAATTATGCATATTTTTTTTACTTTTGTGTGAGAATTTATTGTGCCATCAAACATATACAGTTTTAAATTAAACAAAAACAACTTTTACAGGTGAGTTGCCCTTATGTTCAAATAAGTCAGCAAGGTAACTCAGACCACAGATTCAGTATATTACATCAAAATGAATATAATAATGCAATGTAGTCTATGCATTTTAGGGATAAAATGGACTATCCATTTCCGCTGGATTCAAAGGGCGCAGGACCGGACAGAGTGGCGAGAATTAGGGGAGGCCTATGTCCAACACTGGACGTTGAAAGGCTGATGGATGGATGGATGGAATCACTATTTCCTAGAGAAAAACAAATTGATATGAAAAACAAACTGTCTGTATTTGATAAAAAAAATAATCTGTCTATTCACATTAAAATGCACTGCATCATTTAAAAATTGTATGCATGCTCTGCCTTGGAGCAACTTTTTTTATTATTATTTCCATCCATCCATCAGCCTTTCAAAGTTGAAAAATTACAGAAACTATTATGAACTTTTTTATTTTCCAGTTTTAAAACTAGGTCAAAACACACTTAAGCGTGACTGTAGACAAATTGATATGAAAAGACCATTGTATTCCATGCATTAAAATGCATAAAAGCTAAAGAACAAAAGGTACTTGACTTAAATCTTATAATGTTTATTGTGAATTTAAATACAGAATTTTTCTTTAGGTATAAGTTTTTCTAAATAATAAGTATATAAAACAATATAGAAGACATTGTTGTGGCACCAACCATAGCATCTAACTGTAAATGCAATGGTTGTAGATTAGATTCCTACTTAGAGTAATGAATTATATTCATTTCACACTAGTAATGAGAGAAAGCATGGCATTAAATTACACAACTTAACATGCATGGGATGTGTCTTGGGAGTGGAGTGCCTTCACACTATCCCTCACCCTACCCTGCTATAAAAATGAGTAAAAATATATATGTATATTTTTCTAAATGGTATACGAGTATCAAAAATAGTATATTTCTTACCCAGGCATAGGAGCTGTTGCATCGGGCACTGGATAACCATCTATCAATGGTGCTATAGTGATTGCTGGGTCTCCAGTAATCTTAGGATCTACAGGTCCTGCTCCAGGCCAACCCCACCCTTTAAAGACTCACAATATTGTTAGCAAATTATTATTGACACTCAAAATCAAATTAGTGATAAAAATCAACAAGTTTTAAATATAATCGTTTATATTCTTAACAGAATCGCCTAGGTCTATAATACTACGATATCGTATAGAAATAATAGAAACCCATTTAAACCAAAATAGACGAACATAAATTCTATGCCAAGTGTGTGGTTATTTTCACAGCTGTGGTTATAGAGTATAAGAAATATAGTAATTGGCCGGGATGCTATCGAAATATATTTTATTAGTTATCATTTATTTACCCCACTGATTCCATGAATTTCCCCAAGTGTTCGGTGATGAGCTCCATTCTCCGTCAGGACCGTCAGGCACTTCACTATTAGGATCAGGGTTTTCTACTTCCATGGGTGCTTCTCCTTCTTCTATTTCGGGTTTCGCTGGTGGCCCAGCAACGATAACTGCAGCTTCTTTCATTGCAATCCATTGTTGTGCGAGAGCGGCCCAATCTACTTGACTAGAATCTATATTTTGATACGCAGTTGGATTTAAAGCCCATTGTGTGGGGTACGCAGCATTTGCGGCATCTTTCCCAGAAAACATTGTTTAATGATTTTACTTAAATTTATTAACTTTTTTATTTAATTATATATATATAAGTTTATTAACATTTAATATTTAATAATAGAAAGTCTGTATCCAACATAATCACAGAAAAAACGTATATAATAATCTAACCACACTCTACAATTGGGCTTTTTTATTTTTAGTCCATAGATTAAAAATTATAGAGTAAGTCAGTATCAGTAGAGTAAGCATAGAAATTAGAATTTTATCGAGATAGATTATAAAATGTTGTTTAAATAGGCTCTATTATAGAATATTAAAAATAAAGGAAAATATAATAGAACAAATAATGTAATAAAATATCGTAAAACATTAGAATAATTGAAGTTTAACGAATACTAAAAGTATTTCTATTATAGCAGTAACCTAATATTACTTATATGTGAAACACTTTATTTAGTATTGTAGTTAATTAAACCTGCTCATAGATGGCAGTATAAGCCTAAAAATTTTAGTTCACCTACTCAACCAAAGATGGCGGTACTGAGATCAAGATGAACAATATCATTTAATTAAATTAAATATTTATGTATTTGTTGTTAAAGCGGGATTGCGGCAACAAATCATCATCAACATCACCAGTGAAAATTTCAACTGCTTAACTATCACGGTTGATGAGATACAGCCTGGTGACAGACTGTTTGTCTGGACGGAATCTTAGTGTAAATAATACTTAGTGTCTCGTTTTATTATTGGGGTACAGAATCCTAAAAAATAAATTATAAAATACCTATTATTAGGTAACTTTATCAAGTCGACAATTACGAAATTATTTAATTACTTAGGTTATTATTCTAATTTGCCTTTATGACACTTTCACTTATTAATTATTAAATTCTTATTTAATCAGAAATTCGTCTTACGTATTTAATTTTACAAGACTGTATAAGATTTCAAATTGCCAGTTATCATAAGACTCTGTTTGTATCCTGATTTTGACCCCAAGGAGAATGTACTTTACGTCTCGTGACCTGATCATACAACAAGGTGACAAAAATAGTGCTAAGACACTCCTTTTCCATTAAGACACTTCCATGCTCCACTTTCCGCTGAATTCTGAAGGCATTGTGTGTTGAGTGGCGCAGTTCGGATAATCGAGTTTCTGTGTATATTTTTCATATGTAGATATACATTTAATGTATTTTTTATAAGACATTAATAAGACAAATTTTTATTTCCTTATTTTATTAACAAAATTGTATGGTTGTAGAGCTAAAATCTTCATTTTGAAAATGTTCAAAGAAATATTTTATAAATTTTAAAGGTTATGTTTTTGCAAAATTTAAATTTGTTATCTGAGATTGGTTTTAGATACTTTACTGTTTTCTGTAATATGCTGTTTAAAATTATGTTGCCTAAATATGCTGTTTAAAATTATGTTGCCTAAATATGCTGTGTAATATGCTGTCTAAATTGACATGTTCTTACATTTAATGTGCTTATCTGTCCGTCGTTACGGGAGGGCGTCGTGGCGCAGTGGCACAAGCGTGTGATTCTAAATTTAATATTTTCATTTCTTCGCTCTGGTAACAAAGCAAAGCCCGGCGTTGAATTCCGCCACTCAACACGCAATGCCTTGAATTCCCCTTTACCTACCAGCCTAATTCCGGGACACAGCATGAGGCATGGACATAGGATGACAGAAATAAAAAAATGTAAGGTGAAAAAAAAAACGCACATTTTATTTATAATATTTATTTTCTATCTAATCTTATAACAATACACGTTGTTAAAATAAAACAATTACCTTACTTAAGATATTAATTTATTATTCAGTTTTCACACATAGGCAGTCATTCGCAAACATAAAATTCTCTTCACAACATTCACTCCTCTTACATTAATTTAGACAGTGAGCCTTATCACATCTTTGAAGTGACGTATATTGTATACCATTAACCTATCACTATGAACACGTATACAACAAAAGTCTTTTTATAAACACTATCTATATGTTTAACTTAAAGCTAGCAATGGTTCTTCGGGATCATGCTTTAGGCTTAAATATTTGGAATTGGTTTTTTTCCATTGTTCCTTTTTATGAAGAGACTTTTGTTTTGTCGTCTCCAGTTTTGATTTTGCTTTCGATAGTTTCTTTGGCGGGCTCGGCGCGTCTAGCTGCTCCAGCGTTTCAATTATGTTTTTAGGTTTACTAACAACATTTCTACTTTCTTCGCTTATTTCATCGAGCGTACCGTTTTTGTTTGCATATACCACAACATAGTGCGAGTAAGCAGTATTGGAAGGTGCGTTTATATCGGCAAAGTCTCTAAAATTAGCAAACTGGTCTTGATTGTAGTTGGGGCGTGGGTTTGCTATGTAACCAACGTTTAGGGATGGTCTGCCATGGCCGTTGTTATAGTAAGAATTATAATTGTCGCTATAATCTCCGTCCTCATCATTTTGGGCAAAGAAAGTACCTCCTCTTATGATGCCAAAATTTCCAGAGCCGAGAACGCTAGTACTGGCATCTACTAGAGGTTCAGAGGCCGGAGCGTTTTGTTTGCCAAAGTTCTCGACAGATTTATAACCGCCAAACAACGGATAGTTTAACAATGACCTATAAGAATTCGGACGCTGGCTGTAAGCAGCCTCTTGGCTACCAAAGCCTAGTCGAAAGTTATTGGCTTGCCGTGGTTCAAATAAATTGGCGAAGGTCGGAAAGAATGTTTGTGAGTCACCAATAACTTCGATGGAATGGTCTGCTTGGTCAGCGGCTGCTACGGCGTCGTCTGGACGGTGAATGTGGAGCGGTGGTGCCACTGCTTCTGATATAATTTCTGATGATTCTGCCTTCAGGTCTGTGTCATCTATAAAAGAAGAAAAGGAAATCTTGAGATTTTTTAAATTTATAATTTAAATATGGAGACAAATTTATAATATACCATTTAATAAAATAAAAAAATAATAATATTTAATATATCAAAATATGATTATTAATTTATTTAACATAAGAATATTAATAGTTTTAAAACTATCTGTAACACAACTGCATTTTCGTTAAAATAAGTTATGCAGCAAGCAACATTGTTAATTATACTTGTAAATGAAGTTTTACAGTTGGTACTTCTGTAGGCGTTAGTGATGTGAAGCATGAATACATTGAAATTGTCTAATAATGACAGGTTCACTGACGTCTGTATAATAAACATACATACATATGTTAGCAACTTAATAGTTTCAAGTACTAAGTCGTATCAAGTACATTCTTCCTGTTCGAATAAGTAATGTGTTGTGAGGTAATAGAGGAAAGCTAACGTGAGACAATTTCCGTGTTGTTTTGTTTGGAAATACCACTGAGCCTTGATTTTGTGGTTTCTGCAAAGTATATTGTTGTAATAATATAACGTTACCAATAAAGCTGTTTATGTTTATTATTTGCATTATAATTGCATACATATTTCTTTAATATTTATTAAAATATGAGAAATTAATTGTCATATTATCAATTCAAATTTTATTATATATACTTATGATAATTTTATAATTTGTATTTGTGTATTTACGCAATTGTTATGCAACTCTATGATGCACTGTATAAATATTAAATTATATATTTCCAATATTTGTTAGGCAATATTAAAGTGTTATGTAAAAAAAATATTTATATAAATATCATATTTTGTTGACATGTTCTCATCACTACACTAAAACTAAAGCCTTAAAGTATTTTTTTTAATTTGAGATATGAATATTAAAAAAGTAAAAAGTTAAAATGGCACGTCTAAAGTTTTTTTGCTACTTGTTTCATTTTTAAAATTATAATTGTTGATACGATTACGTGGTTTGGTTACGTGTGTTGATTTGTCGCACTTTCCGGCCGACCGGCGACCGGCGAGACGTTTTGTAGAGAAAACCAGTATTATGTCACATAAGTGAAATGTACTCGATATATTACCTATAATGATTTCTTGATTACTTTACCTTAGTCGTGGTGACC
The DNA here is from genome assembly GCA_016802625.1 of Heliconius numata. Lineage (NCBI taxonomy): Eukaryota > Metazoa > Arthropoda > Insecta > Lepidoptera > Nymphalidae > Heliconius > Heliconius numata. The sequence continues at coordinate 1,981,851 of JAEBDU010000004.1, forward strand.
GAGATTTCCTTAATAGATTGTTTTAACGCCTACATTAAATTATATATGTTGGTTTATATTTATATTTTACATATTTATCACGAATTTAAAAAAGCAGCGTCATGCTGTATCCCGCACACAACAGCGTAGGCAGAAGGAACCTAATGTTAAGACACTCCTTTCCCCACTTTCTGTCGTATTCTGGAGGCATTGCGTGTTGAGTGGCAGAATTCAACGCCGCGCTTTGTCTCGACACCAGAGTGAAGAAATGGAAATATAAATGTAAATTAAATATTTCACTTCCTCGAGTGAGGATCGAACCCACAACCGCCACGATGGCCTCGTATCAAGAGTTTAAGCTTCAGATATAAAATGGACATTATTTGATGCAGTTGCGTTGTCATAAAATTTTGTGACTTAGTTGTCGTAAATTTTATTAATACGAAATCTGGGCCAAAGGTCTCTGAAGAGGAGTGAAACTGTCGTATAGGTTTCGTTAACGCTTATATAAAATGATATTAGTTATGTGACAATATATTACGATAAAATTCATTCGATGTTTTTCTAACCCGAGTCACCTTCGACCTACTACCATATATAAAAATACTTAAATATTAACATTTCTTAAAAACAACTTAATTTCAACACAGTGTCTTAGGTCAGGAGAAAGCTTCGGTAAGCTCTGTACGAAGAGTGGTCTAACATATTTCAAATACGTGACCACGGTGTGCAATTATAAAATTTTGATCACGTATTCTGTTGTTATGGCTAATTGGCTGTTGTGACAGACATTTTTTTTTAAATTATAAATTTAACTGACATGAAGTTAAAATTATAAAGTAAATAATAATTATAGTAATAACAATTACTGGTTACGACATACCTACATACAATTATGAATATTAATTGTATTTTTTTATACGATTACTTATACGTTTAAGGAACGAACGAATGATTAAGAACGAACGAAACAACGAAGTAATAGTTTTAAGCTTGAATATAATTTGAAAAAATAATTTAAATTATTTGACAAAAAATTCCTCCAAAGATTACGTATATGTTCATTTGTAATCTTATTTAAGAAGTTTGCATAATTTCAAAGCTACTAATCCTCCAATCTCATCTGTCTTTTCCAAATAACATACAATTACACTGCAAAGTACTACGTACTACAGCCTACGGTGCAAAGGTCGGGTACAGTAATGAGGGAGATTTAATCACGCGCTCTACGATTTTAAATTTTGTTTAGACAGTGTTGTAAAAACTCTGTAAGTACAAAGTTGAGGTCCTAGTGGCACAGTGGCACAAACGTGTGACTGTAAGAATGACGGTTGTGGATTCGGGAAAATTAATTATTATTTATATTAATATTCATTTCTTCGCCCTGATAACAAGGTAAAAAGCGCGACGAGTTCTGACACTTAACACACAATGCCTTGAAAATTCAGCGGAAAGTAGAGATAGGAGTGTCTTAACAATAGGTTCCTTCTACCTGCTGTATGCAGGATACAGCGTGAAGCTAAAAAATGTATATAATTGTATATTTTGTACAAAATTTTACTTCAGATGTGAAACTTCGTTTCTAATTTATCCTATATCTTATAAAACAAAGTCGCTTTTTGTGTCTGTCTGAACTTTCTAACTCTTCTTCTTCTAAACCATCCAACAGATTTTGAAGCGGTTTTCACCATTAGGTCGTTTATTTCTCAGGGAAGGTTTATATATAGTTTATTATTAGTACATTCTTATGTAAATTAACATAAATACGATAAATGTGTATAAAGTCCTACCCGTTGAGACACTTTCGCGCATGCGCTGCTTTAATGGTAAGTACTACATGAAAATAATGTACTGGAGTTTTGTTCCTCTTAATAAGATCTACAAAAAAGTCCGCGACAGCATATTCATATATTTTAAGAATAACGTGTAGTGATCATATTTCTGTCTAAAAATTGTAATTTCAATATATTTTTTATTGTGAGGGATATTTTTCCATAATGGTATTAATCCTTATCCTTTAAATTACTTTATTAAATTTTTACGTTAAACGAAGATAAAATTTGATTTTTACACTATTTCGAAATTGCAAATAGTTTTAGAGAAAAACGCATTTAATTGTTAACACATTACGCCGTTCACACATAAATTGTATCGAGTCAAGTTTCACTTATCCCTTACTCTCAGCATAAAAATAAGTATATTAGTTACGTTGGCTATTTAATGTAGATCAAAACTGTCTTTTACTGTTTTTCATTTTAATAAGTACTTTAGAAGTTGTTACAATATCAAAAAATCCTTGCTGCGAAACGGCTCGCCTCGACGTTTTGCTTATACAAGCGCGTCCGACGCGCCCGCCTGCCTTACACGCATCGGTGGTTCAGTGGTAGAATGCTCGCCTGCCACGCGGGCGGCCCGGGTTCGATTCCCGGCCTATGCATTCTATTTAATTTTTCTCACAGGCAGCCACGTAGTGCTTGCTTTTCATCAGGGACAGAATACCCTCTTCAGCATTAACCACAAGCTCGAAAAAAAAACCGGCCTGCCTTTATAGCAACGAAGATTTAGATGCGTTTGCACGTATTGGATAATTGGAGTTGAATGTATTATTTCAGCGCGATATATTTCATATTTTTTGTAGTAGTTATTAGTAGGTAGGCTTTTGTTTATAATTTCTTCTGATTAAAAATAGTCATTTAACTATCTAAAAATAGTCATTTAAATATATTTTAATAAGTACTTGAAAAGATTAGTAGCACAGATTTAAAATTACGGTACCTACTAAAAAATCCTTGCTGTGTAAAACAATTGGAAAATCCTTATTGAAACTACGAAAATGCGGGTTGCATTAGGGTTTAATTAATTTTCACATTATCTTAAGTGCTTTGCAAACATACATTATATGAATAATCCAGTAGTTAAAGCGGGCGAAGCCGCAAGGGGGTCGCTAGTTAAAATATAAAATTATATTTATTTTGTAAAAAAAATAACGTTTTAAATAATATATAATAAGAAGAGGAAATCCTTTAAGAATAATTTTAAATAAATAACTAGCTATATTTTTTTACAGTAATATGTACATAAAAAAGTACCGATTTAGTTTTTAATTACAATTAATTAAGACATTCAATATTTTTGAGGCCATATATTTACTAGTAAAGTGAGAGAAAGCTAGATTCTGACCAAACACTGAGGAATTATGATTGTATAATAGCAAAAAGTTACAAAAGCTTTTATCTGATCATTATGAAATTTTGTATAATTTTTATTTACTTTGTGCTCAATTCTTATATGGGTTTTTTGCTTCAACAATAACTCAATAAATCCTATTAATATTTTTTTAGTATAGCTTTATATTTTATCACCTCTATAATTGATCCTCTAATATAATATAGTGTCAAAATAATCCGTACTTTACTCTCCGTTAGAATTCAACTCAACTTCTCGCAAGTGGGATCGAACCAATAATCATATCCATTAGTCCAAAGCTGTTCCAAAGCGATAAATTATCGCTATACCTAACTAAAAGTGAAATTTAAATACAATTACAAATATAGGTACTCGTATGCTTTAAGAACAATGTTATATTTAAAGTGTCTACATAATTATTACGATCAAAGGCAAAATACCGTTATTTTCTAAGTAATCGCTTCCTTCTTAAGAATTGTGATGTTTTCCTGACAGCCTCGGGTCGCGGTCTTAAAAACTTACATATTAAACTCAATATACGTAAATTGCTACAATGGGGCCGCTACCCCGACAACTTGTAATTAAATAAACTTATAAAAGTACCATCAAAATCAATTCAGTTGAATCGAATTCAGACGAAAAGTAATATTACATTTAGGTAACAAATAAACTTTTAAAGCGCTAATTATGGTCGTTACAAGATTTTCGATTAAAAATAAATGGCACAAGTTCATTTTCATAAAAAAAATATGAGTAAATCGAGTTATTAAAATATAAATTAATGCAAGGAACGCCTTAAGTCATAAAGTATTTTTTTATTACTTAAACGTACGTACATATATTACGTACACGACTATATTTTCTTATTGAATTATAACAGTGATCTGGCCTCAGGGCAATATTGTCGTATTCCTGTCTTAAATTGTAACACTGCATATGCCTTTGTTATAATATTGAAAATATTTACAAATATAACTATTACAGTATAAAAGAAATCATCGAAAATGTATATGTATAAGAATGCTGCACTCTGACGCTCAATTATAATATTGATTGGTTAAGGTGTTAACTAGTAATATTAAATTCTTAGCAATATAAGTATACTAGCGGACGCGCGCAGCTTCGCTTGCGTATTTAGGGGTGAATTCTAATATATAATGAAACATGTGTTCAATTAAATACTTTTAATAGTCTGAATTTCAAATTTTATAAAAATTGGTCCCGATTTAAAAAAAAATCTATATATACTTTCAACCCCTTATTTGCACCCTCAGGGGAAGAATTCTAGAAAACCATGAAACATGTGTTCAATTAAATACTTTTAAGAGTCTGAATTTCAAATTTTATTAAAATTGGTGCCGATTTAAAAAAAAATTCTATACAAAATTTCAACCCCTTATTTGCACCCTTAGGGGGAGAATTCTAGAAAACGATGAAACACGTGTTCAATTAAATACTTTTAAAAATCTAAATTTCAAATTTTATAAAAATCGGTGCCGATTTAATTTTTTTAAATTTTTAATACAAACTTTGAACCCCTATTTCACCCATTTAGGGTAAAAATTTTTCAAAATCCCTTCTTAGTGGATGTCCAGATTACGAAAGTAAACATCTGTCCAAATTTCACGTTTCTATCATCAGCGGTTACGGCTGTGCGTGCGTCTTACCTCAGTCAGTGAGGACAAGTCCTTTTATATATATAGATTAACTTTACTTAATGTATCTGAAAATAATATTGTTAAAAATAATTCTGAATACAAAAATTAAAACATACAATAGGCACAATACATACATTCACGTAACAATGAAAATCGTTCAATATACCACATATTGGACGATTTTTCATAATGAACTTGCCTTAAAACTCATCGATTTTACATATACGTACGATAATTTAAAATTCGAGAGTTTCAATTATCATATGTTTGCTTAAAGTTAGCCAATCTTAAGATTACTCAAAAAGTCGTAAATGCTTGTTTTAATTTTAATATAATTATTTTTAATATTATAATTTCTGGTATTTAATGAGAAAGCTTGTTCACTTCTTTCTTCATTGAACATTTAGAAAAAAAATATGTTAGGTAACTTACATATTAACGTAATCAGACCAAAAAAACATTTAACCATTAAATTTCCTCGAGTGGAATTTGTATCCGCAACTATCTCATTCAGTCAAGCTCTACATCTACGACACAACAGCAATAATAAATCAACACATTTAAAATACTATTAACCAAATATACCATTAACTTAGTCATCAATCATCATCATTTCATATATAAATATTTATTTAGCATATAAGGATTACTCAACAGCCCATCTTCAAAAATGGCCTATTGACGAAATCTGGAGCGTGTCATCGGTTGCGTAGAGCTGTCAACGTAATGGCACGTAATGTGTCCGACGTGACGACGTGAGTGCGTTATTCTGTAAACATTGGTAATTGTCGCCACAGTCTAAAGCTTGAGTAAACTTTTTTTTTACTTTCACGCTATATCGTGCATGTGCGGTAGGCTGAGAGAGTTTAGTGTTAAAACACTTCAACCCCTCTTTCCGCCGAATTCTGCGGGTATGTGTGTTTTAAGTAGAAATAATATATAACTTCTGTATTTTATATTGCTTTATAATACATGTGGCTTTTGTATGATTCGTACGTATGTAACAATATACGATACGTATTCAAAAAAAAGAGACCCGGAATTATGTCAATTACTATAGAAGTAAATAAATTTAAATTACCATGGCAGGTGACAATTATAAAGTATTACATGTCAGGAAAAATACAAAAATGTTGTACTTACATGATTACTTCCATTTATGATTGATTAATTATACAACATTTATACACAAGTAAAATTTAACAGCTAGGTACTTAATCATTAACATCATGTATTTAATTAATATTATCATTTATTGTATTCACATTATTTTTGCTGTATCCCGCATATAGTAGAGTAGGCAGAGGGAACTAAGTGTTAAGACACTCCGTTCCACACTTTCTGCCAAATTTTCGAGGTATTGCGTTTTGTGGTGCCGCAATATAGAACATAGTTTTTATTATTTACATAAACGCTTCATGCATTATTCTGCCATTCTATTAATGATTGAAGATACTTTAACAAAAAGACAAAGAGAGAGAAGTTGATTTAATTTGTTTAAACCTACAGCAGTTTTACTAACAAAATATAAACAAACGCCAAGTCCGCTATATATTTATTGATGGTCTAGAATTCCAAACAAAGGCATTAAGATAGTATGTATTACGCAGCTTAGCACGTCTCTTACTCGCTTATATAATACGTAATTGAGGCACTGTCGTTATCTATAAGCTCACAATCTCGGTTTTTATTACCAGCTCGATTAGGGACGCGCGAGAGTGTGATTACAGCATTTAGACTTTTGTATTTAGATTACTATTGTATTGTGGTTTTTATTATCGACTTCATAAAGGAATCTTATTGTGTTTCGAGAAATGACCTCTTTTCCAAATCTAATAAGAATCTCTATATTTTATTATATTTCGAAAGTGTTCATAACTCCTACGTTCACGGAAGTTTCGTGGGCACCAAAGTCAATAGTAACGACCCATTAACCGCTCTAATATTAATTTAGAAGTAAGGAAATGGCGGTTAATGCTTACTGGAAGTCATTAATTATATCATTACTCCACATTGTCATATTAATTATTATCAAGCAGGTATAAGTTGGTTTGTTTTTGTAATATACTTACTTTGCCTATAAATAAGTGTAAATGTATATTCATATGTTTATTAAGTTAGCGTGCTACGTGCTAATAAATAGAACTAACAACTTTACGACAGTTAGGCTATTCGTGACCAGTCCACAGGGGCACAAGTGTGTGATTGTAACGCGATAGATTGTGGGTTCAATTTCCGCTAGAGGAAATAAAATATTTAATACTAGCGGACGCGCGCAGCTTCGCTTGCGTAATTAGGGGTGAATTCTAATAAACCACGAAACATGTTTTCAATGAAATATTTTTAAGAGTCTAAATTTAAAATTTTATAAAAATCGGTGATGTTTTAAACATTTTTCCATACAAACTTTCAACCCCTTATTTGCACCCTTAAGGGAAAAATTCTAGAAAACCATGAAACATATGTTTAATTAAATACTTTTAAGAGTCTGAATTTCAAATTTTATAAAAATTGGTGCCAATTTAAAAAAAAATCTATACAAACTTTCAACCCCTTATTTGCACCCTTAAGGGGAGAATTCCAGAAAACGATGAAACACGTGTTCAATTAAATACTTTTATAAATTTAAATTTCAAATTTTATAAAAATCGGTGCCGATTTAATTTTTTTTCCATACAAACTTTCAACCCCTATTTCACCCCTTTAGGACTAAAATTTTACAAAATCCCTTCTTAGTGGATGTCCAGATTAAGAAAGTAAACATCTCTCCAAATATCAAGTTTCTACGCACAGCGGTTACGGCTGTGCGTGCGTCTTACCTCAGTCAGTGAGGACAAGTCCTTTTATATATATAGAAGATTGTCATTTTTCGAGACAAAGCGCGGCGTTGAGTCAACCGTCCGTCACTCAACACGCGATGCCTCCTGAATTCGTCAGAAAGTGGGAAACGGAGTGTTTCAACACTAAGCCCTACCCTGCTAAATGCAGGATACAAAAAAGAAAAAAAAGCGTTACAATGTTGGGTGTTGGAAACGTTAGTTACGTATTTGTCTTTACAAGTATAAATAAAAAAGTTAATTTCCCTGTTCTGGTAAAGTAAGAAAAACCTAATAAAATTGGAGATTTCATTCGAAACGCCATAAATTAAGAAATCAACTGAGATTTCATTCTGTGATATGAAATTAGACAACCTCATTATTATTGATAATACCTACATATATTTCACATGTAATATGTGCCATCAATATAGTATACTTATAGCAATAAAATTTGTGGTTTAAATGACTATGATCGCAATAATCTTGTTATATTACTATAATCATATAATCATAATAATATTGGAGATGGGTCTGTCGATAAATAATATCTAGCTACTGCTAACATGACTATATAATAAGCTTAAAATCACGAAAGATTTATGTATAGAACACTATTTATTTAACGATTTATTTAAACCAGAGAAGCGATCAGAGTTAGGTAAGCGTTATAAGCATTATTGGTAATAAGTATTTATATATTAGTAGTAGTAGTAGTATTTTATAGTGCAAATTAATATAAACAAATGTTTTATAATTTTAACAAATTATTCTGTGTATAGTTTTTTTTTCAACTTCTCACTGTATTCCGCACACAGCAGGGTAGGCAGAGGGAACCTAGTGTTAAGACACTCCGTTCTCCATTTTCCTTCGAGTTTTGGAGGAATTGCGTGTTTGGTGGAGGAACTCAACGTCGCTCTTTGCCTAGACTCCAGAGGGAAGAAATGAAAATATAAATTTAAGTAAATATTTAATTTCCTCTAGTATTCGGCATTTCTACAACCAGTCCCATTTACAGTCACACTTTGTACCCCTACGCCGTGACTGGCCTCAGTTTTTAAACTTTGTATTTTAAAGACTTTTTCATCAATTGACATTTGTCAACAAGTGTCTCGCCTTAATAAATAAAACCTTCCCGGTTACATAAGTGTAAAGAATAATTAATTGTACCAATTTATTATCTCATTATTGTCAGTTCAAAGAGCGGGAAATGTAACATATGACGCAACTAACAAGCTGTGTGGAATTAAGTAGAGTACTTGTATGCTTATATTTATAGGTTCTTGTTTTTATACGAAAGAAAGTTGTACTTGTATCTAGACGGGAAGGAACCTTTTATATTTTTTTTAGAAACATGTATATTACGTAGTTGCAAAGTTGTATGTATTAATTAATAAAACTAAATGAATGAAATTAAATTCATGAACTATTTGAATAGATTTTGGAATTATAAGTATGAATTATAGGATACAAAATTATATTAAACCTATTGATTAGAATATAATATTCCGAACTATGTACGAGTGTGTTATATTAATGCCGTCGTAGCGCAGGGGCACAAGAGAAGAAAGGAGCTTCTTCGCTCTGACAGTAAGACAAAAGCGCGACCTTGAGTTCCGCAACTCAACACACAATGACTCGAAAATTGGAAAGAAAGAGTTGAAAAGAGTGTTTTAACATTAGGTTCTATTTGCTTACTCTGCTATATATATAAAAAAACACTATGTCATATGGAAAAAGAAGAAAGAAATATTTACTATATAGAACCTACTTAACATATAAAGCAGAAAACTAACATATTGCCCACGTACCCACTCCATTATGATTTAAAGCGTGTTCACAAGATGTCACCATGTTTCGTCATTGAGTGAACTAGCTCTCACTCGCATTGTATCGGACATTTCCTATTCACACTACGCGAGTCAGTTGACACTGCATTATTCATCAAACGTAGTCAATTGAGAAATGAAGTTTGCCGAACATGTGTTATATATCGTTTTACACTTAATGTTGTTAATTTTTATTTAAATTGTTGCTTCTATTAAAATTTTAGTACAGGTGTAAGTTTAATTGCAAACTATCTAAACATTGACTTGTCATTTTAAGGCTAGGTTATACTTTCCGTCTAAGTTAGAGACACTGCGTGTTGAGTGGTGGAAATCAACGCGGCATTTTGCCTATTTAATTATATAATTCATCCCCCCCAAGTTGGGATCGAACCCACAATCTTGTGGACGCAATCACACGCCACGATATGTCTATATAAGTATTTACCTTTGTAAAATTTAATTAATCTAACCTTTGAATATAAAATAATATGAAAGTTAAAGAATAATATGAAAATAATTAGAATAATTTATATGTGTACGAGTGAAGCTAGATAATTTTAAAGATATTTAAGTATTCTGAAATTATACTCGTAAATGATAATATGGCACATGTAGTAACAGTTTTAGTAAAGCGTGTCAGTGGAAAACAAGTTTAATAACGATATTAGCCGATGAAAATCCTTCATTCATAAAGTTGGCAATGTTTCGTGTTTTTTATTTCATTAGAAACAATGTAGAGAATGATGAATGATGATGTAGAACTTTGATGTCCATGGTATGGAATTGAACTCAAAATACAAGCGCTATGAGGCTTTACTTATAAAATTGGTATGGTATTTATTTATTCCAATTACAGATATACAAGTCAAAGATATTTATATTTTTTACATTGTAAACTATCCATAAAATGTAATTATAATTACGTTTTTTTATAATTTGGCATAATAATACTGGCATTTAAATAACAAGGAAATGTGACATAAAAAAACGTGATCACCTCAGTATCGTGACATACTTGCAGTCAGTCAGTAATGGAGTCAACGTTAGAAATAAGTGACTCTCCTATACTAAATTATTCACATACCAGTATTCTATCCAGTTTATCCTTGAAACTGACCGCATATTTGTTTCCGTAACATTGCCGCACAGAAATTATTTACCTGGCTTCAATTACCCTATACTTATATTTGTTTATTTTATCATAAAGTGCTTGTTAGTATTTTGGTACGATTAAAATAAATATATAGACATTTTTAGTAGTTATTTAGACCCTTTTTCAAAATTTGTAGATATATTTGAATCCAAATTGTATAATACATATCTATCTACTAATTATATTTAGCAGCTTTCAGGTTCACGCTGTATCACGCACACATCATTGTAGGCAGAGGGAACCTAGTGTTAAAACACTCCGTTCCCCATTTTCCGCCGAATTCTGGAGGCATTGCATGTTGAGTAACAATAATAATTTAAATATCATATTATATAGTAAGAATTTAGACATTGGAATTTTACTGGATAAATGATTTGGATTGTGTTTTATAATTGTGTTGAGATATGTATTAATTATCTGTATTTTAAATTACTTTTAATACTAAACTAGTTTTAAATGCAGAACAGCTATAGAATTCTTGTTGACCTGCAATTATGTATATTATTTTGTTAGAGTATACTTGGGTTGTATGTATGTACCTACAATTATTATAGTATCCTTACCTAAGGACCTATAAAAATAAACTCACAAAGACAACTTGTATAAAATATATATTTAGTTATTTTATCACAATAATGTATACTTATACGTTATTATTATTAACGTATAAGTATATTATTTGCATTAGATATAAACACATTCTTATTTTATATAAATTTACATATAAAAACTGAATTTCAGTATAAATTTAATTATCGTGGAAGGTTCATAGGAAGTAAAGTTTTCTCACGGTTTTCATTCAAGTGATATTATGTAAATGCCTATTGTACAAGAGCTTACAGTACTTGATTTGTATAGATATGAATGAGTCTTGCAAAGAGTGTAATAATTGAAAATTATTACATAAAAGATATATAATTTATTTTTTGTATATTTTACATTAAAAGTAGAAAAGTTCTATAAGCATTACAATTATTTGAAAATAAATATACTCATAAATTGAAAATTTGATAGGAAATTTCACGAGTTAAATTATTAAAAATAATATAATACAGATAATAATACCTTAATTTAATTATTTAAGTCACATTGTAATAATTTTAGGACGGTAACGTAATTTTATATGCTTTACTTAAATATTGAGAGAGAAATACAAAAAAAATAATAAGATTGCTAAAAAATCTGGTTACTTTCGTTTTGATAAAACATTATAATATGTTGCAATATGCATGACTCTCCTCATTAAAGTACATATGTGATGAGGTTTTACCAGCATATAAATACACCAATTAACATTCCGCAACGGATTTGCACATAAATAGTATTAGCAAGCTTGTTGTAGGAAGAGCATAGGCTGTACATCAGTTACTTTTATTATTATTTCTTTGTTTCTACTTCTTGCAGAATAATAACATTACTAATAAAGTTTAACGTAATACGAGGTCAGTCGTGGCGCAGGTGCACAAGAGTGTCTTTTTTAATGGACATGGACTATCTTAACACTAGGTTCCCAGGTTCCCTCTCCCTACCCTGCTATGTGCGAAATACAGCGTGAAGCTAAAAAAACGTAATATACATAATAATTGAGTATAATTTAGCAAAAATAGGTACTTTTGTAGGTATTCATGTTATTCATACGATTCACTAGGACAATTGATGATGATTATGTTTAATATGCGTTAACTATTTAACTTTCAAGTACGATTGCACAGGTGCACTTATAAGAGTTACCGTTTGATAGCTCATAGAATGATAAATTTATATTTCCACTTTTTCGCTCTGGTGTCGAGGCAAAGCGCGGCGTTGAGTTCTGCCACTCAACCCGCAATGCCTCCAGAACTCGGCAGAAAGTTTGGAACGAAGTGTTAAGACACTAGGTTCCCTCTACCTACCCTACTGTGTGCGGGATACAGCGTGAAGCTGATTTTTATAGCATAAGAAAGAATATTTAAATTGCAATATTTAATATAGTTTAACGTGCTTAAGAAACCAATCAAGGCTGGTACTTCGAAATAATTTTCAACATCAGCTTCATGCTTTGATGGACCAAAAACATTCAGATAAAGATAACGTTTAAAAAAACTATAACTTACTTATTTTAAAATATTATAATAAATGTATAGTTTTCATGTAATTGAATGAATTAAATTGTCAAATTTAGATATGTGAAAAAAAAAGAGTTATCAAATCGTACAACCAGTAAGTCATCGAAGGGTAGTCTTTAAGATTAAATAAAATTTAAATTTCAGCTCCAAAAAAGATATATTATTTATTCTTACGATGTCTTATTAATGATAACCATATAAAACTATTCAATACAAAATTGAGCAAGTGTAAGTTTTATATATCAGTAGGCCAATGTAAAACCGGTGGTAAGTTGAATATGGTGAAAAAGTAAGTGGTAAAAGGCTTGAAACCATTTTTATGTAACGCATGAAAAATAAAAATATACCACCCTAAAACTGTTGCGGTATGACTTATATAATTAAATTAAAATATTATTTAATTATTTTTTTCATACCCTTGTGTGAATAGGACCACTACCTACATTCAGTTATTTACACTAAATTAAAAACGTCATAAAACTAGCAAATGCAAATGAGTTAAATCACAATTGAAAGTGCTTTCCTGTTAGTTAATATTTTATCTTTTCGTATTTCTAAATACTCTGTGAAAAAGTTGTGGGTAAATAACAATATGGCGTTAATTATTCAAATCGCGTGGGAACGAAACTTATGGCTACTAATCTTAATCATACAATGAAAAATATGTTTCAATTTAATTACTTTTATTAATTTAAAGTAGTTGCAGTATGTATAACATTTTAAATTTAGTAACACTAGGGCCCCTGTTCTGAAACTTATAAGATATAAAAATATATTAAAAGGCAATTAAGCCGATGTTAGGTTCTCATTTCATTTGAAACGATACTGAAAATATAAATTACAATATTCGAGTTAACACGTAATATCTTAATATAGGTTTAATGGGAACAGAATTATGAGTGTATTTTATTCGAGGTTTTAGGCTTTTATTAAAAGCAGCTAAAAGGTGGAAAAGAACTTTAGTGAAAATAATATTATGTAGGAATGTAGAGTATATACATGTATGTAGGTCACCGAGTAAATGTCAAGAAGATCACGCCTCGAGCCTCTTTGTTGCTCACAAATTCATAAACTGCACCATGTCGGGTCAAAAGGTCAATACTATACATTTTGGGTGATGAAGATTCAATTTTAAAAATTGCTTCATTATGTTTGTTGTTCTAGATAAAAAAGAGGCATTTGAAACGTTTTAACTAAAAATTAGCTGTCTGTACAGTTGGTTTACGGATGATAACTTTACGTGACAACGTCATAAGAAGACAAATTATGAAAAAAGATATAAAAATATGTTATTCATTAAAAATTATGACTGAATTATCAAGATTTTGTATAAAACAAAGAAGAAATTCACTGAAAATTATTTTTTTTCTATAAAATATCTTTTATGTGCACTCGTTAATTGAAATATCTTTTAACTTAAATTATATAAATTAATCAGAAATAACAATGAATGGATAGATGCGTCACAAGTCGATTGTTTACGTCTCTCTATCGCCTGTTCCTCTCGCTTGCACGCTCGGCTCAGGTGGAACGTGACAATGAGTCAAGCTATTTCACGCGTGCAGCCGGCGTTTATTAACTTACAAGACATTATCACGTCAAAAATAATTAAAATTGCAATTATACACGAGTCTCTCTAGTTAATCAGTGGTAAATACACTGTACCCAGATAATTTTGTTTTCTTACATTGTTTTCTAAACAGTAATACACAGTATACAATTAAATTTCTACGTAAATTATTGTTTATTAATAATTGA
>JAEBDU010000004.1:2001334-2042110 GCA_016802625.1 Heliconius numata
TCTATTAGTTTAATTAACAAAGATGCGTTTATCTATATGGATTCTAGCTATTTCCGCCTATTCTTATGCAATTTTGGTATAAGATAAAAATCATGTTTGAAGCTCTCAGCCTTCTGAGAAGTCTCTTGACAGTATCTTATTAGCGGATGTAATTATCTAACACAAAGAGAGCTAAACGTGTTAACTTGGTAATTAATTATTTTTTACATTATAGGTGATCGAATCAAAAGAATTATTTTAGTATCTGTATTATATAGTTGGCATTATGCATTTAAATACATTTTATCATTTACAGGCAATCGTGGTGCAGTGAGAGCGCCTGACTGCAAACGGGTTAATCGTGGGTTCGATCATTTCCTCGCTATGGTAGTTCTAAAATGCGTCGACGAATTAAGCAGATTTAGCGGAGAACTTAGTGTTTTATCGGTTCTATCTGCCAACCTACCTAAAAATACAGGAAATAATTTAAAATAAATTTCAAATCCATCATAGAAGTGTGATCATCACGTGCATGTGAAATATCTATAATAGCCAATATTTTATTCATATTCGTTTGCTTTGTAATTAATGGGTTTTATAAGAGAAATATTTGTTGCCATTATATTATATAATCAACAAAATTCCTTTGCCGCCAAAACGATTAACAAAGCTTCAAAGGCCGTTGCAATGATTGATAGAATTGGTCATGGTTATGTCAATGTCGTTTATCAAGCAAGCTGTGTAAACATTCCATTTCCATTCATAAACAATTATTTTATATTCAACGTAGGATGTGCTATATGGGATGCTTGTTTTATGCCTACGCAATCTTCATGCAATTAAAAGTTGCGAAGCCTTGAAATAGTACTCGTTTCTACATGCGATGTAGGCTCAATTTAGTATTTAACTATTCTAAATGTTTTAAAGATTTTTTTTCTTTAATTTTTTTTAATTAAATTGTTAGTGATCATGGCAATTGATATAATAAATGAGAATTATGTTATAAAACAGGAAATGATTATATTTTTATGGTGAATTTTTACGTAATTGCTTAAAATAAGTAAATTTCTAATATTATAAGTATCAAGTAAAGACAAGTCATGTTATTTAATGTTTATTTTATGAATATCACTGTAAAACACATAAGAATGAAAGCGTTATGCCTAACACTTCGTTATTAAGTTGCGAAGAATATGACAATTTGTGAAACATGCTTATTACCGTTACAGCAATATCATTATTCCACATGAAGCAATCGAACCGAATGTCTTTAAATTGAGGCGAAATATTTCTACATGCTGCATTACGTCTTATGCACAGCATATAGTGATGTGCACTATAAGAATCACAATCGATTTCCCGGAAAGACGATTCGGCCTGTATAGAACATGCATCTCGTATGTGCTGATGCGATACATCGATTATGTAATCCGCGACATCGTTTCGTGTCCAGCTCTCATTATACATTCCAAGTTTCACTTTCGCATAAGCTACGGTTTCACTGAGACTTTAGGATATTTATTGATATTTATGTTACGGTGCATTAATCTTAAGTTCGATCATGATTTTTTACTTTCATAATATTTTTATATGTTTCAATGTATTTTGTATAACTTTTTTATTTTAAAATATAAAAAATATCATTGTGAGTCTATAGAGTATAGAGTCACAACATAGAGTCACATTGGCGTATTTAGATCTCTTTTTTATTGATGTTTTCCTCTGTAACTGTGCTCAACTGACACGACTAAAAGCTATAAAATAAAAGAAACAGAACAGATTACTGCATATACTATACATCCTTGATAAATGTACTATCCAAAAATGTTCAAAAAGAACCAGTAGTTCCTTCACTATTAAGGGAACCAGGTCAATATATCTGTATAATATATTTTAAACACTAGCGTCTCGCACCCGACTACGCTCGTATGTATCTACTATACAAATATTTGTTTTCTTATTTACATTAGTTTCGTAGTACCGTTATAAGTTTAAAGACAATATGCATACATTGTTAGCTAAAGTTTCAGCCAATTCAATACAAGATTTATGTATTTTGTAGCAATATCGCATGCCATTCTTTATCTTGACGTAACTTATTATTGACATATTTTATGAAATGTTTGAAATAAAACAAACACTAAGAAAAGAAGAGAAAAATGTTTAGGGAAATTTACCAAAATACGGTCATATATCTTTCATGTAACAGCGATGAGTTCGTTATATTATATGTATATTTCTTGCTTATTTTGCTTTTTCCTTTTCGTCCCTTTATTAAGTTTTTATGTAAAAAAATGCTATTGTGTTTAAATTTATTATTGCATTTGCATTATCGAATATGCATTTAAATGAACGCAACTATTGCTGGATTAAGTTATTTATTAATAACGAACATATAAAAAGCGCAGTGTTGAGTTCTGTCATGTAACAGGGAACGGAGAGTCTTAACACTAGGTTCCCTTTTTATGCCTAGCCTGCTTTTGCTTTATACGGGATACAGTGTGAAGCTGAGAGAAAAACGAACACATATAACTACTTATAACAACTTTACATATTAATGAATCCATAATCATTAAAACAGTTTATATTTATTCTGTTAATGAAACTTGAAATTAATTGAAATTTAAAGCCAGACTAAAAACTTGTAAATCGTTAATTGATTGTATTGACAATAAGATCATAAGGCCGCTGATGATATTCGATTAATCTTGACCTACTTCAATTGTATCAAATGTCAGATCATCAAAACATTAGATTTGAATCGATTGAACTATCAATGTTTATATGAATAAATATTTAGTGAAAGTAAGCCAACACTATTTTCTGTAGCCTTCTAACGGAGAACACCGAAATTGTACTAGTGTAAAGCATTGTTAACTAATTTAATTAGAGGGTAACGTGTTGGTAGTGCGTTCAATTCTCACTCATATTTTTTTCTTCACTCTGGTAAAAATATAAAGCGCGGCGTTGAGCTACGCCACTCAAGACGCAATGTGAGAAATATGCAAACAATTGTGCGGAAAGTGGGGAACAGTGTCAATACTGAATTCTCTTTGTCTATCCTGTGGTTCAGCAGCTAAAAAAATATAACTGTGTCACCGAAAATATCGTAATTATTCAAGTACCTAATAAGTGTAAAAATGTAAAATACTCGTAAAATATATCTGTATTAATTCTTCATATAAAATGTGTAAAATAAACTAAGAAGTGAAAGTACTCGTATGGTTGATTGTTAATATAATTATTTATATCTAGATAGTTAAATGCATTACTCTATTGCATGCACGTTATCATTTTCCAGAACGAGCATCATGGTTATAGAAAGTGAGCTTTTTATTGTTTTCCTTATTGCCGGGAAACCATTTTTATATAATGAGAAATGTATAATATTTATATGAGATCATTAGTTTAAATCTTTTATGATAATGTACCCAAATGCAGGTAATATTTTTTTATAAACTTCTAAATTAAAAAGAAGAAAAAGGTTTGACAAATGATTTAAATATTAAGAAACATATAGAATACACATAATATGTTTGGGTTAAAGAAGTATACATATAAAAAGATATAGAGAAATACAATTAGGTAACAAAGCGTTACACAAGTTTTACAATATTTATTTAACTGGGTTTTATTGGTCAGGGGTCAAGCTATTAGTTTATAGCGTTCCGGCATTTGTCTAGTTCGTCTTGGAAGATAAAAATTAAATTATGATCCGTTTTTAGATCATATTACGCAATTTACAATTTATTTTTGCATTTTGAGTGAATGTAATCAATAGATGATAGTGTTGCTTAAATTAATTTTAAAACAAATTTAAGTTTGCGAACATAATATGTATCAACTACAAATAAAAAAAATATATTATTATGTTCTATAAAATCCCTTTAAATGTTCACTATTCGGATTTTCTGTGAAAGTGATAATTTAAAGGTTTAGATTTTACCTTTTGAGGTACGGAATCTAAAAAACGTCATTTTCATAATTCAATTTATTTGTTTCGATATTTATGAATTTCCATTAAAAAAATAGATCGGAATTCGAAGTATTTAAATTGACTGTAGTTAAAATGTATTCTTAATGTATGCAGTGTTGACAAACCTTATTATTTATGGATACCAAATGTTTATTAATTGTTGCTCAATAAGTTTTTTATTCACGGTTACATAATGAGAAACTTGATTTAATAATGATAACCATTACGATAATAAGGATGTGTAAAATGTGTTTTATCTTTATTTTGTTAATAAAGATACATTGTGTATTTCGTAATATTTTCCAGTCAAAAATTCTGAGGTCTGAAACATGATAAATACAGTTCAATTGATAACGTCCTCTTTTTACAGAAGTAAAGGAAAAGCTCAGATTTTATTAGAGAAGGAACTACATGCCATGAATCTTGGTCGTGCGGACGCCGGGAACCTTTTGTTGCAGAATGAGGATTCGCGACTATAATGTAGCTGTAAAAGTGTTCATAACTTGCCTATACTATCCGAGCTCTCCCTTTATCGATGCCGACACAATGCCATTTTTAAAAATGAACCTTTGATACTTCTTATGTAGACAGGCAGAAATCTTTTATTTAATTATAGAAAAATTCATACATATTTCTACCGCGTCCAAATTAACTTTAAGCCTCTTCCTAGTCAGTTAGATCCTGTGTTCGAAGTTCTTATTGTCTAAAATAGTAATCTTTAAGGATATTATTTAAGAATTTGAATTCTATATCTCTACCCTAACATCATAAGATCATATACCTACATATATAAGAGTTGACGTAGTACTATCAATTGCTAAATGTTAATGTTCCCAAATAACAGGCTTTCTTAACATTTTTCTAAAGAAACATTCACTTTATAAATATCCACAAGCGTTTAATATAATTACAATAATGCGCGTTCGCAATTGTTGCGCGAACTATTGCAAAGGTTGTGGGGCGTTCTCGACACGATACCGATGTATTATCGTATTTTTACATACATATATACATATATTAAATTGCTTTATATTTATTAATAGTTACATTCAGATTTTATTATTAAATTCAAAGTTTAAATTACTATTATTTTAAAATTATTTAATAAAGGAACGTTGACATTGTTTTCTCTTAACAATCTAATATATGCAAGAATTGGGTAATTTCATAAATTGTACAGTATGAATCTTGACCTTCTGTAACTAATTTAGAAATTACGATATTATAGACAATTGAATGGTATATTCCGTTACGAGTCAAACGTCTAATGAGATTTTGGCAAATCATAGTTATTATTGTGCTCGAGACTCTATGGTCACGTTTTTTGTCGTGTAAATGTTTTTAAATTACAACAGATGGTGTTGAAATAACATGGATATCAATATAAATTTCTATAATTTTATATTTATATATACAATGCGATCTTTATAAATTACAAAATATTAATAATAAATATATTCGTATAATCATTTTTTTTATTTTGTAACAATCCGTGTTCAAACAATTAAAAGACCAGGAAGAGTTTTGTGTATGACAATTAAGTTGAATGGACATTGCATATATGTACATACGCACTGCCGCAAACATTTAAAAAAATAAATAAATGGACCTGTTGATGAGCACAAATAAAAAATGAACCGTACGTTATAAAGTAATGATTTCGTGACATTTTAATTGTTTTATTTAAAACTTGAAATTTATGGACACGTAATAAAAATGAAATTGAACAACTTATGAATAAGCTATTGTATTGACAAAAATGGTAGTGTGAAATTGAATTCCGACCGGTTGACAAAAAAGGTTCAGAACAAAAGACGTGCCCATATATTACTGTTTTATGGCGTTATTTCACCACTTTCTCTTATATAATATTTTGTAAGGTATTACGTCAAAATGGGCAACAATATCGATTTAATTTCGAAATTTTGCCTTTTTTATAATAATAATATATTCGAGTTAGCTTAATTTAAAATGTAACTTACCGTAATGATAAATGGCACGGGAGATTTATACGTTGACACATATGGGACATATCGCAAATCATTTAATGCTTTAATACGAGGATATCTAATTTACGAGGAGTTCATCGTACAGATGGATAAAAATATTTAAATATAAGCTAGGTCAAGGCACCGTAGTAAGTGATTTACAGTTTAAGCCCCAAGCGAGCTAATTTTCTTATAGCTTCACACTCTACTCCACACACTGCGGGGAAACAAAACTTTACATGTGTTACATATGCCAAATAAAGAAAAAAAATTAGCAATTAAATTGAAACAATCTAATTTCAATTCAATTACCGTTAATGGATCAATTTCTCCGATAAATGACAAAATGTTCTATTTCGTAATTGTAATCGGCCAATTTATTGGCAACCTTGCCGACGTGTGTAAGTCTTGTGAAATGCAACATAGACAGTGCATTGTGTTCTGTTGCAACTATTGTTATCCCATACATTAGTTCTGACGTCCCTTTGATGACATTTGAGATGATTGCCGTCGTTTTCTATGATTGTCGACTAGAGTAGACGTTGTAAACGGTGTATTGCATTGGAAATACCATTTATTCTGTGTCTATGGAGTGTCCATTATTTACTAAGTTAAAAAGGAAAAAAAATACAATACTTTGGACGAGACCGTAGTCCGTACGACCGTAGACGAGACGTAGAATAATAATAATAAAAAAATTACAAAATGTTGGATAATTATTTTTAAAACTCAGCATGATAAATAAAGACCAAACGAC
The DNA here is from genome assembly GCA_016802625.1 of Heliconius numata. Lineage (NCBI taxonomy): Eukaryota > Metazoa > Arthropoda > Insecta > Lepidoptera > Nymphalidae > Heliconius > Heliconius numata. The sequence goes on from JAEBDU010000004.1 coordinate 2,008,035, forward strand.
AGACAAGGTATACCTAGGGTTAGACATTGATAAAGTAAATAAAATAATACATTTTATATTTAATTAAGTATATTTAATTTCAACGCGCTAAACGTTCATTCACTCTGTATCCCGTATATAGTGGGATAGGCATAAGGCACCTGGGAACCTAGTATTCAAACTCGACAGCGCACTTTCCCTCATTACTAGAGCGAGGAAATAAAAATATTAAATATTTCATTTCTCTAATTTCAACGCTAGAAATTAAAATTAGGATTGATATTTGAGTAAAGTATTCTATAGGCTAGCAAGGCGTTTTACATAAGCAACTTTCACGTATGAAGGCATTGAACTTTCCATAACCTTATCTAGAGGACACTACAGATAGCATTGTTCATGGTACATGAAATTCATGTTTATTGAATCTAATTGAATATTAAATGATGTCTTTACATATTGCATAAACCGACTTTGAATACAATGTATCTGTGCTTAAAGGATATTAAGTATTACTTTGGTATGAAATTAGGCAATATCAATATCGATTTTTATTTTTTAATCTGTTTATGTTGTTTGAATTAAGACCTGTGTCATTTGTTAGCTGCATTTAATTGTAGATGACCATAAAAATCTCCTATATATAGGTACAGCTTCTTCGTTTTCGGTATGCAAACAGATTTTTTTTAATATTTGCAAATATCTAAATCCCAAGATTTTTTTCCTAAGTTAAAGTAAAAAAAAAATATTAAGCAAAAAAAAAGCTTTACGCTGTATCCAGCACACAGTAGAGTAGGTAGAGTGAACCTAGTGTTAAGACACTCCGTTCCCCACTTTTAGTGGCGGAGCTCAAACAACTCAACCAAAAGGAAATAAATATTTCACTTCCACGAGTGGGGACTGAACCCACAACCACTCGCGTTTACAGTCACATTTTATGCCCCTGCGCCATGACTGGCCAGTTTACTACGTATGACACGTTTATCAGGAGGAGGTAGCATAAGACTCTCTTTTTCCAACTTTTAGTTAAATTTCGAGATACTATGCATTAAGTGACAAAATTCAATCACTTCCAAATTAAGAAAACCTTTTAATTTGATATTCGATTTACTATCCTATAAGTAAAAAGAATTAATATTAATTTGTTTATTTTTACTTTATGTACCATATATATGTTTACATGTCAGGCTGTTGACCTGCTGGTATGTTAATGTTTCTTAAAATAATTCGTCACTGTCACATTTATTTTTAATTTCGTAACATTTATTATACGATTGAGTAATCGATACATTCCTAAATCAATGCGTAACAAAGTTAATATTTTTTTATGAAATCATTAAAAAACAGAATGTTGTTACATAGAGATAGTGATTGTTAATTAAGCTCAAATTAGTAAAATATGCCATATCTTAATTTGCATATTAATAAATTTAACGTAATTTACGATTCATTCTGTTTAAAATATTTTTTTTTAAATTAGGCATTTCTTATAGATATAAGTTACGGAGATGTCGTAGTCATACAAAAAATATTCATAATCATTAGATCACATTTCCTTATTACAAATGTAATAACTTAGATTACCTTTAAAAATATTTATTACTTTTATGCAATGTAATGTTGTTACGAAAATGACATAACAGATAAAACACCGTCAGCAGATACATGAAAAGAATTAGATTTTATATTTATAATTTTATCATGGCCGTTAAATAATGCAGTCATGCTTGTAAACTAAGGTTACTTTAATCTTTTTACCACAATACATTTGAACGTCATTTCCAGTAATAATCTAAAAGAAATTAAGAATATATATGTTTATATATGCACATCAATCATTTTTATATAATAAAATTTTGATTCTAGATGCTTTGGAAAGTGTTGTCTTTCAGATTTTTAAAAGTATTACAGCAAGCGAAGCGAGTACGGGGGTAGTTCTCTTGTGTTGATATAGAAGAAGACGCCTATATTTTTTACATAATCATTGTACACAAATACATCGTTATTTTTTTTATCGCAAACGACCCTAAATCTTAAAGCTTTCAATAAAAATAAAGAAATCACGTAACTAGTGCTCGACCACAAAATAACCATGGCCGCTGTGCGCTTACAAAAACGCATTTACAAAAAAATATCTTTTTTAAAGTTTCACATGATTGACTAGCAGAAATAAAAACACATAGGTAGTCTATAATTAAATTTGAAACATAAAGTAATAATCATCTTTTAGTTAACGAAATGAACAGAACAACTGTTCACAGCAGGTTAGGCAGAGGGAACCTAGAGGCAAGACACTCCGTTCCTCACTTTTAAAATATATTTATTTTGAACTGAATAGTAAGGAAGTAAAAGTAATATATATAATTGATTTCCTGTGAATTGAATTAACGAAACAATTAATGTCATTAGCCATTGTTACATAAGTGTTACAGTAATAAATAATGAAGAACGAAGAGTCATCGATAAGAACGTGTCGTATCGTACATTTGTATTAATGTTATCTGATTTCGCAATGTAAACAAATCACCTGTTTGACGGTTGTGAATAATTTATTTATTTATTTACTATTTTAATATGGATTGGACACTCAATGCACTTGCATTATATGGTTATTAAGAATATAAAAAAAATATCTAAACACGTATTATGTTGATAAAAAATATATTTTTGGTTAATTAGGTTTTTTTTGGATATAGCTTAATGAAATATTAGTAAAGATTATTTCTGTCTGTACGAGGAGGTTTTACATGAAAAAATAATTATGAAGATTTGTCGCCGTCGTCACGAAGAGAGTACGAGGTGTGTACAAAAGGTATCGCGAATTTTTTATTTTCGCGGGTTACTTATATTCTAATTTCGATTTTTTTGTGGCGTTATGTTGGTACTCATGTCTCTCATACTTAACATGTAATTTTTTTTAATCTCTTATTATTTAAAAAAAAATATTGTACATAAAATAGAATAGAAAGAAGAAATCCAAATAATTAATTACCATGTATCATATTAGATATTTCTTTATATAAGTATTATTAAATTTTATTAACCAATATGTTATTTTGGATCGCAAGCAATATAACTGAATTATTGCAGGCACTTTCATGTGTATATGGCACCCTAATAAGGGCTATTTGAAAATTCTTTAACCAGTAAAAATCATAAAAGTCGAAGTATTGTCAATATTTGTGGCAAGCTCTTAGGGTAATGAACCGAGGTGGAATGACTGTACGTTCTATATGATGCCTTAAAATCGTTGCGGTTCGCATTTTGGGTCATAAATCATATTCCTTTCCTTTGGGCTTCTTTATATATAAACGAAAATGTATATATATTTTTTAATTTAAAGTCTTATGGCAAGAGTAAACAAATCGTTATTTCTTACTTTAAACAATGTTTTATTTTAGTTTCCCTCAGTTTCCTCCATATAGCAGGGTAGGCAGAGGGAACCTAATAATAAGACACTCGGCTTTCCGCTGAAGAGGCGTTGTGTATTGAGTGGCGTAATAAAAATACTAAATAATTCATACTTATTATTTTTGCTGTATAAACCTAGAAATATTGAACCTAGAAAGAGTACAAACATGCTATGTTCAATAATAATGCACGGAGTTTCGAACGAAAACGAAGTAAAAGTCAAAGTCAAAAGTGTCAAACTTTTTGTGACAAAAACGAATACAAATTTCTACGTGTAAGCTTCACAATAAGCATTCGATGATGAACGGCGAGCCTATAATAATGATCGATGACATTTACGTAATTCTTAACAGCAATGCAAATTCCTCAGCGAAAGCGAGAAATTTTCTATAGATTACATAAACGTTGATTATATTTTTTGAAAACAAAAAAGGTGAAAACGATGGGTTTTGGTTGACAATTATATTTTTACTATATAGGTCGAACTATTATATAAGATGTTATATGAGAAAAAAATATAATTAAAATGGAAAGAGGTGCAGTCTGTTATTAGAGTAGCTCTTTAAAAGAAATGTAAAAAAATCTATAAAAACGTCCATATCGTACTGTATCGTATGTTAAGTCATAATATCTAAGATACTTTTAGTTAAAGAACTTCGGAAGTGAACGGTTCCGTTCTGAAATGACAACTTAAACAATGCTATTAAAAACATACTAGTTCTGAGCATTAGAGCCTTGGGTTCTATTGTTGAGGTATAAGCAATTAGGCAATTAGACTTACCTTGGAGAGAGAAAATTTTAGCAATTGTGCTACCGAAGATTCTTTGTTTGGTCTCTTCGGCTTAAAATTTTGAAATATGAATCTATTTGTTTTAAATATCTGGCTAATAATTTATTTAAATATGAATGTTTTAAAATTCTGCACCTTTTTTGAACTAAGGTAATCAATGATAGATTTTTTGATGCGTTCAAAACTGACTTTATTGTTATTGACTTGAAGTTGAACTGTTAGGAAAGAGTTCAGGTTATAATTTTACTTTTTGCGAGCAATGGAGCGTGGTGTTGCAGTGGGTCATTGTCAATCATAGCGCAGACTGTTTCATTCAAAATTACCCGTAAACTTTATCGCAACTGTTTCGAAGCAATTACAACATTATTTTTGCAACAAACTAAGTTCTCCTTTCTTTTTAAGGGGCCAGTTCAAGTTCACATCACGGCCCATTTATTTTCAGCTATGTGTTATGTTATGTTGGTAATTAATTAATGTTAATTAAACATTACTTGCTAGAATGAGCAATTTTTATTCTGTTGCAAAATTTTAACGCTACGAAATGTAGTTAAAGCATGAATAAATTATCCTGAACGTACCATCGATCTTTGGAGTCCTTATTATATCTCCTGTAGGAACCGCATACGTCGCAGAAATCAATAGAAACAGGACAGCAATCCTTGCACTGACACCCATTTTAAAGTTAGTTTTTTTTATTAATTTATATTAAATGATTTTTAGACGCAACTATTTCCCGCGTTCGACCGGTTACATTTGCGTCGGGACGTTCTGTGCTTGCCGCGCTCTGTCAACAACTGAAGACAGCCGCACCAATGTTGGACTTTCTATCAGCTCTGCGCGGGCGCACTCAAAACATGGCATATCTTGTGATCTTGGTTATTCTTTTTCGATTGATGCCTTTACAACATATAAGCATTATAACTTTATGGTTTATTTCTAACAATTACTGTCTTTTTGTCTACATGTCTATAGTTTATGGTAGCTTAATTTTCTTTTAATATAACTCCACTTACAAAAGGTATAAAATATAAAAAAAATATGTAAACACTATTAAAAATCAATTAAAATTTTTTTATTAATATTTTCATAATAAGATGTTACAAAACATATCAATAAATATAATTAAAATACAATAAACTTTGGAAATGTTTGCTTGTGTTTTATTGCCTGATGTCATTGACGTAGTAAATTGATGAGTAATTATCATTATCGACGAATAATCTCAATTTCGAAACTAATATAATATTGTGTCACTTCAAACTGTTTGTTATGTAAATATGTTTCATATTATAAATGTACAGCAGATAATTCAGTCGAAACACGATATATTTAGCAACGTCGATTTTTTGAAACTTCGTGTCAAAGTGCAAACTATTTACAAAGTGTTTGTGGACATAAAATGGTAATTTTATTAGTTAATACATATTTTGACATAAATAATTATATTGTGTTATGTTTACATATTAATTTTTCCGCAAGCGCCGTTTGGGTACAGTGAGATTTTAGTTATTGTATTTCTCAGAATAATATTTGACGTTTTAATTTTTTTTTGGAAATTAAATGTAAACCTGTACATTTTTATTTAATTTAGTCAATTAATACAAGCTCCGTTTTTTTTAAAGAAGCATAAAATTAGTAAAGATGATAAGTATGAATCTAAGTCAGATATCTTAATGTAATCTAGTGATGGTTTATCATTTGAAAAATATCAGCTTCACGCTGCAAGACACTCCGTTCCCCACTTTCCGTCGAATTCTGGAGGCATTGCGTGTTGGCCAGTCGTGGCGCAGGGGCATAAACCGTGTAGTAACAAAGGTATGACTGTAAACCGATTGGTTGTGGGTTCGATTCCCACTCGAGGAAAATATTTATGTCTACTATAAATGCATAGTCTACTCTAAATATAATATAATAAATTTTACACAGAAAAATTATTTATAAATATTTCATAAAAACACACACATCTCAAGGTAGCAATAGGAATAATAAAATGTAGGAATTTGTTTGTACATTATACATTCTTGTTCCGCGCTCACATTAAACCTTAACGCACTATTTAACAAGAAATTGTGTTGATTTTAAAGAAGCTAATTTAATGTTGAATTTAATTTTGAGCCATAATAATAAAAAAATATATACATAACATAAAAAAATACTAAAACTATATCAGAAATTTAGAAAGTATAGAAACGTAATAATTAATTCGTTTACTGAAGCAATTAAAAAAATTATAATCACATAAATATGATATCGATTTCAATTTCGATTGCATTGTCTGTGGCAAACTATAAAAAAATGCTGGTGTTACCAATCAGTTTAGAAAACGAAATTCTGACGCCAAGGACGTATCACACAGAGTAATCACTCTAGAGTCACTGTTGGACTATCTATTGGTGGGTAAGCGGGACCCCTCTTGGCTGAATGTGCGCAAGAAATTATGAAAAAACTGCCATTAACCCGTTTCCATTGTTATTTTCTCAAACAGTATTTATTAACTAATAAAACTTTTCTATTATTTACTTTATTAAGAGCGCTGATTATAAGCTCTTACAAAATTGTTACTATACTCGTATTTCGCAGCTTCATTCTTCACGTGCTTCCAGTCGTTGCGCACAAGCGTGTGCCTGTAAACACGACAGGTATCCCACATGTGCAGAGGTAGCGTAGTGTTAAGACACTTTCCTTTTAATTCTAGAGGCATTGCATGTTAACTCACTCACTTGGCCTCGAAACCGCAGTAAATATTAAATATTTCATTTCTTCGAGTGGGCATCGAACCCATAATCTATCGCGCTTACACGTGACATGTTTGTGCCCTGGCGCCACGACTGGCCTCCATTGTCATTATAATAAACAATTTTTAATATATATAAAGTAAAACGTGTAACGTTAGAAAATTATAATTAATTTGCAATTGGTTCGCGGCTGCGGAGCAGCGCTTGCATCACTGAGTCATAGTCGACGGAAGCCGCTTGACGAAACGCCTCGTGAAGTATGAAGGCTAGACGATCCGGTTCTCATTGTTGTTCGCTAGGAATTGTTATATATAAATATGTAGTATATTTATAATTTTTTAAATTATATTTTGTAAGGTATTTTTAGATTTTTAGGCTATTATATTTTTCATTATATTTCTCAATCACTTACTATCGAATAGTTTTTTAAATAACATTTAAAAGTGTCTTATGAAAATAATATTGAATATTAATATTTAATAAATGATTTATTATTTTGATATATAAAACAGTGTATACATTATATCTGAATAAAAGATATAATGTACACAGTATTATATTTAATTGTTGTTCTTTAATTATGGCGGTCCGAGCGTGCCAGTTCAGCACTAATCACTTCGCTAATTAATATATTTAATTATTTAATTATTATATTTAAAATCTCTACAATTCTAAAATGATATATTCTTCATAGCGCCATCTATGAGGGAATAGTATATATTAATATATGAAAATTTTATAGTACAATTATATTACAATAGATGGCGTAGTTTTAACTTATAGCGCCATCTAGTATTCAGTATCATATCTTAACTAAAATGGGCCGTAGTTATTGTACTGTCTATTCTTCTTGCCACTAGATGGCGCAATTATTTAGTTTATATTGTGTTAATGTAGTAAAATAAAAGTTAAAACATATGAATGTATCATCGTCGACAATATGTGTATATTTTTGCATTTAAATAGTACGTTTCATTATTTTGTACAATATAAATATATTGATCAAAATAAATCCAACTTTAATAGAAGAGCATACGTTTGTTGGTAATGACTAAGTAATGACTAGACTGCTGATTTAAGTGAATTATGCTTAATTTTAAAAAAATAATATTAACAGAAACTTATTTGGCACGAGGCATAATACAAAAGAATATTTAAATATATTTATAAAGAAAATGAATTTACTTAAAATTTTATAAATATTAATTTAACTCTGTAGCTTTTGTAACATTTTCAATATTTGACACGTCGGAAACGCATAGCATTGTTGTTTACTTAGCCAGAGCCCTTGAATAATGGTATAGAACCACTGGTTCAATATCTACCACGTTCAAATTTTAAAACGAGATTTATAAATGTTTATATTTCATTAAACTATAATCCAAAAAATAAATAATATAATTTACTTATCAAATTTATTATAATAATTTAAAAATCAATTGAAAATAGGCTAATATATATTGTTAGTGACATAATATAAATAATTTATTGCCTGGACGAGAATAAAACAGAAACACATGAATATTTTATATAAAATAGTTTATTGCTTAAGTCTGTATTTACTTTGATTTGTAGTTACAAATTACAAATGCTGTAAAGCTATGTACACAATGTCATCGACATTTTCGTGGTATCAGTTCGACAATTACAAACTAACGGCACATTTTTCTTACATATCTAAATTACATAAATAAGCACCTTAAATTAGCTAAAAGTCTTTCTTTCCTAAAAAGGCAATAAGTGCCCGCTAGTAATACTTATTGAGATTAAGAAAAATTAAGAATTCATTTTAATAACAGATCACAAAGCAATCGGAATAAAAATTATAAGAGTCAAAATAAATAAAATTAAGATCAAAGGCGTATGTATGTACACAAGTGTGAAGGACGAAGACAACTTAAGTACGCATGCGCAGAGGAACTTATTAAATACTCTCAATAAATTAACAATCACTATCAACTACAGAATACTAAATATCACAGAGAAAGTACCCATTACTTAATCAACGTAAGGTTTCGTCAAGCGATTAACTGAATGTCTCACATGTTAGAGAGCAAGTAACTAATAATAAATAAGTACAAAAGCGACGCACGGACACTGAATAAATATTTAAGGGGTTTTCTAAAACACTCAGCTCATCGAGGGCGTGTTGTTTTTGTTGTTCTTGTTTCTCTTGTTGCCGAGCTTCTCCCTCATCTTAGCGTGGAACGCGGCACATTTTCTATCCGTCTTCTTGTTGAGCGGGCACCTAAATTCGAAGTACCAATTGTTCAAGAAGTTTCCGTAACCCCTGAACGCTATGTAATCGTTTTTGAGACACTGGGTGGCGTCGACCTTCTGTTTCAACGCGTCTAGATTCATGCGATTCTTGTCGAAGAACGGCACCTGCATGTTAACAGATACCATATTCTCTTGTATTTCTGCTATAGTGCTGGTCAGCTTGTCCAAGGTATCTGTAAGCAGCTTCCGGCGTACTATCATGTAGTTGGCAAACGGAGCGTCGGGCAGCTCGGGCTGAACTTTCAATAATAAATGGAAAATAGTTTCGTATTCCTTAAGCGTCTTGTACAGTTTCGGCATCAGATATGTGAACTGCAACAAAAGAAAATGTCTATTAGTTAATAAATAGAGATTAGAGAAGTAATGATGGATTGCGTGAAGATATTTAAGTTTGAATTAATATAGCGTTTATACATATTGTGAACAGTTTGCGTCGCGGCCAATTTGTGTCGAGGCTGTATAATCTATAAGTATTTGTGATTGTATAACTATTCTCGTGACATTATTGAGGAACCGCGTACATATTGCAAAGCGAGATTTAAAATTAAGTTTATATTGTTAGGTACTTAGATACGACTGGCTTAAGACGTAGCTAAAGGAAAAATGATTTTTTTCTTCGAATGTGCAGGCTGTGTGGTAATAGGAACTGGTGTTCGGTGAAAAATGTAAGGTCAGGTTGCATTTGATTTTTCTTAGTATTTGACGTTAACCGTTTAGTTTGTTGCTTAACATTTCTAATGAAGATTATGTGGTTAAATTATTGACTACATTTAGTCATATTGGTAAATAATGATGTATAGAGGAAATGGGTATGTTGCATATACCTATATAGTTATTACGTCAATTAGAAGTGACAATACTTATTTTTCCTTTAAATATTCATGAATATTTATGATGCTTTAATTGTTAGAGGAAAATGTTTGAACTATTTTTTTTAATTTCAGGGTAAGTTTAAATGGCAACTTCTGTAGGAATTTTTGGTCGTATTAGGTATAGTTATGTCGCTAATGCATGATGCAATATTAAACTATTTCTCACGATGTAGGTTAGGAAGTGGATTGATAACAATATCGATACGATATATTAGATACATATAATTATTATGAAAAGATTTTTAATATCTATGATTATAATTTAATTAATGAATTGTCAAATTACTATTTATTAACTAATCGTTATACGTTTCTTTGTTTCGTATCAATTACGTAATGTTATAAATAGGTGTCTAACCTACGACAATGCTCACTTATAGATACAATAATGATGAATAACTCCCAAGCAAACAGACAATACAACTAGACGAGCCGGTTTGCTTTGCGCGGTAGAACTGTGGTTTGAGTATATATTTTTTCATTAATTTCTTATAAATATATACATAAAAAAAAACAAGAAAATAATAACTTTTACCGCATAAAGGACTTGACTGTAGCATTAACGTTATCGAGACGATACGTCACGCGACTGAAATTGAGTAATACAGTTGACTAATACTTTCAGGAAAATAGCTTCCAGTCGCGCTCCTATTAGTGAATAAACTCATTGATATTCGTGGAATAGGAAGCGCCACTTGTGGAACCATTCATGTAAATTATATGTTTGCGATTCCCCTGAAATACTTCCGAATGAATCAGACTTGTTTAACCGACTACCTACGTGTGACCAACGTGGTGTACAGATGCCGTTCCATACGTTACAATTATATATATTATATCCAATACTTTAAAATATAGATTTTTAAAAATAAATAGCAGATATTTCACTGTAACTATAACATTTATCAGATAAAACGAGAAAGGGGCGAGGCGCACTCAAAATTATTTATTGCAGAACAAGATAAAACTCACTAACTCCAACAATGGACCCTAAAATCAATCGTGAGCACTCGAAGGCGTCGTAAAATGAGTTCGTTTAGAGCAATACCTCCAATCCGGTGAAGTAGGAACGACAATAAAAGCGCCGTCTCTGCGCAAATATGGCGGTATTAACGCTGAAAGCCCGACAATGCGCCGTACATTAGCCTTAAACAGCCAGGCCCGAGCGAGGAACGTGTCGGAGACAAACGCCGCGCGCCCGACCCGTAACCCCGCATTCGTCTCACTTCGACAAATTATGTGTTTTTAACATTTCGTGTTGTTTTGTTAAATCGTAAATACTGAGTAAACACTGAGCCCACGGAACGATCGCTCAAGCGTCTGTCAGCGTGAAAGCGCCTCGAGTTGGCAGTTGGCACCTGTGGAATGTCTTTCTCATCATTTATCGCAACTCTTGTACGATTTTCTAAAAGCTTTACAGATAGTAGCGAACGAACATTTATTTCAATGATTATTTTATGAATTATTACTTGGATATACAATAAATCACTTCCATACTTTTTATATAATATTTGTTTTGTATTGGCAGTATGAAGTAATACAATATGAGCCTTGAAATAATAACAATTCAATTTGTAATTATAATATTATGAGCTAACACGTTACGGAGAGAATGTCCACAACAATCTTTAGTAGGGCTTGTATTTTAACGTCTCATTTAAGCGGTATTTAATTTTTAAATTGTTCGTAAGTCAACTAAGGCCGAGCGGAGCTGAGATCACTTGAATTCTAACGCTTTCCTTTGCCCAATGTTAAATATTTGAATTTCTTAAGTGGGCATGCATTGACGAACTGTCGAAACATACACAAGAAATATTTAATATTCATTGACATGGATACCGAGCGACTCTACACTGGCGTGTTAAAAAAATGAAGTCGTCGGCGTGCGAGGCGCAGGGCCCTCCGGCCCTCCGGCCCCCTGGCCCCATGTCTAAGGACATCTGACACCCGGTGCTCGTATATACTCTGGTTTGTTTTGTGTACTAATTAGTCGGTGTTCAATATGAATACGTAATAGAAAGTCGCGGTCCAGATGTGTGTTCGGCAAATAATAAAAGCTTTGAGAGATCCGTTATGAGGCACTTATGGATTTTGTATTTTAAAAGCGGAGGTGGTTTGTATAATTCTCATGTTTAAAACGAACGAATTAACGCTATTAAAGTTTTAGACAAACAAAGCTGTTACTGTAAACACTGTAAAATGGAACGATTCTTTTACAAAGGACTTTGCGTTGTGAAAACACGATATATTGATTTCAAGGTGTTATTCTGTCATAGAAAAGAGTTTATTTGATTTTTCGAACCTTGAATTTTGTAGTATCTCTTCTAATATATTATAGAGAATAGCTTTTGAAACGCTATTTGACCGGACCGTGCGACTTAACCGTTCGTTTGAGATCGCGTGCGCACAACGGAATCTGTCGGTGTCCATCTATGCAAATTTCCACGAAACATTTAACTGGACCCTTGGTTTGCTTCGCTCCCACTCTGACTAAACAAAAGCCAGTTCCATTTTATTATTTTACTTTGTTTTTATATTTATTTATATGTCCTTTTAACTTTAATTTCAATATAATTTATTTATTGATAAAAGTTTCTCTTGGAGTCAAATCGTTATTCATCATCATCGTTGTGCCTGAAGAAGAAAACCTTAACAGTAATATTGTTGTTTTAACAAATTATATTATAACAGCCGATAAAGCCACATCGATCGATCAAACGATAAACTAATACCAGCTCACAAAATATTTAAAACCAACCAATTTGCAAACGGATTGCGGTACGGGTAAATTAAGGGTTTATATTTTTAGTTATTGCCCTTAAGTACAATGTGAAGTAACTAAACGGGGTACAAAGGCTGCCCACATGTAATTTGGTCCGATGAAACCTCATTTAAGTTGCAACAGTGGAGCCTCGAGCACGGCTAATATAAACGAAGATTCCTGGTCTCAAATAAAGCAAAAATAAATTAAAATAACGTAAAAACACTGAACTGGTAACAAAAAGAGTGATGGGCCGGACCACCACACCCTCGAGACGCGAAATGAGCGGCTTTAGTAATTACACTGTCAGACTGTTTGAAGCGAATTTCAAATATTAAAGGCGCCTTCAAATCATAATCATTTTACCCGATAACACATCAATCAACACGGCGGAACCTATAGTGCTAGCAATGTTAGACAATATTTAAATATTAAATAACTTATTTATAATCAAAAATAATATATCAGCTTTTTGCTGTATCCCGTATGAAGCAAGGGAGGTAGAGAAAGCCTAGTGTTAAGACACTCCGCTCCACCCTTTCTGCTAAATTCATCATCGCGGTTTACCTCGACACCAGAATGAAGAAATGAAAATATTTAATATTTCTAGATTGCCAATGCCTAATGCCTAGGCTAATTTATAACTTTTTAAATATAACATAAAGGTAAGAAAACACACCTTTCGCTCAGTAATAGATTTTCCTTTTCTGGCAGTTTTGTAGTCATGGAAATGTATGTCAACAAAATTGACAGCCGGCAGCCACACCGGCATGCCGTCCCGGTACTCCCGCGTCTCGTTCAGCACCCTTCGGTCTTGATCGAAATACCTTTTTGTATTTCGTAACTTATGTTTTATCATTCTCGTAGCATTTTTAAATTGATCGGAATTTGCTTGGTTTTTTGGCCGCTTTATAGACGAGTCTTTGGTGATTTGCGCCAGGTTTTCGGGTTTTCTTTGGTGCCGTCGCTTGTGCTCCACCGACCGCGCCTCCGCTGGTGTTAGACACATGGCGATCAATATAACTACGGATACAGCTACCAATAGCCTTTTGGAAAAACCTGAAACAAATAGAAAATGTAAATAAGTATATTTTTTGTAGGTGATATGAGAATATTAAAAAAAATGTAAAATGTATGCTGTATATTTTTTTCGTCTTTTTTCCTGAACGCTTTTACAAAAATAATAATTTTCTTTATCTTATTTGCATATATGAATGTACTATAAATTATGAGATTTACAGTATATTTAGCATACAGAAGGCAGAAGGAAGCTAGTGTTAACTTCGTTCCCCACTTTTCGCAGCATTTTCGAGGCATTGCGTATTGAGTGGCGGAACTCAACGCCGTGCTTTATCTTATTACCAGAACGAAGAATTGAAAATATAAATAAATAATAAATAATAATCCCCCAAGTGGATAACCCACAGCTGTCCCATTTACAGTCACACGCTTGTGCCACTGTACTGCGACGGCCTCAAAAAAAAAAAACTATTTTTATTAAAATTTTGCAATATTCGAGCTTTCGCACGGAAATCATACAAGTTTTCTCGTCAATTTATCGGTTTGCTGTTATTAAAGGCTTGATGTTTGCGTCGGGCCATAAAATATGTTTTATGTTCGAACAGAGAGATGCAATTCTGTAAAGCGACATGGTCTAACTTCTAAAAGAGAAACACTACCAACTTTGCAACGCAAACCTTTGTCGGCCTCAAGTGCTAAAAACATAGAAAGTAGTCCTAATACATTTCGCGAATATTACCTTTTATTGTATGTATACAAGAAAATAAATTTACTTTGCGCCATAATATAAGAAATATAATAAATGGAAAAATATGAAATGGAAAATTAGCTATTTCAAAGAATATACATTATTGCGTTAATCAAAAACAAACAGTATTTATAACAGGAACTCGAATTACCTATGTTACGTCAAACGAGGATAAGCCGAGGTTTATGGTCAGTGAATCATTAGGTCAATCCGTGTCGTTGACAATTCTATGTGTGCTAAGTAAACGCGGCCTTACGCGTACAGATAAAAATAGGAGACGCGCGAAATGTTGGTAAACTGTTAACTGATTACATTTTAACACTAGATTTATTTACTCTGTGTCCATTGTTTGCGTTTATTAACTATCAGATGTATAATAGTTTATGCATTGTCAAGATCAAACAATGCTTACGTGTTTAGTACGAAAACCAGACTAAGTTACTTGCGTTATTCGCTACGGGGATTTCCCGAATATTTATTGTTACACGGAATATTATTTAAAGTCAACTTAAATTCTACGTCAATGCTCAATACCTATTAAATATTTGACAGCGCAGTTAATAAATATATAGGAAACTATAGATATTACAAATATAGAGGCGAAACAAATTGGAGATGTATGGAATAATTAGCAGCATCCAAAAAAAGTATGCGAGGTAATCGATCGAGTTTGAAAAGGTACTCTGGCGGTATCGGATGTCATCGGATGGGTTCCCGCGAAACCCCTTTGATGGAGAGCCGACGCTGCCATGTTGAACATTCCCACACGATCCGCTGGCTAGGCTATATCGGAGTCTCTCGATTCGTATTGTCCAATTCCAAAAACGTTCATGAAACAAATTAGCGCGCCGATTTTGAGAATTTATTTATGGCTAATGTTTTGACAGGTTTTATGGTACGTGATGTATCTTTATGCTAATATGATATGATTTGTTTAGCAAAATGCTTAATATTATCATTTTTTTTTCACTAAAATTTAATTATAATGATATTCTATTTTTATTAAGTAAAATTGTTTTAGCAATTACCAATATCTTATATTTGTTCTAAATTTTTGTTGCTTTAATCGCTTGTTGTCTATATTGTTTGTAAATAACACTATAACATTATTTCCATCTACCTTCACATGTCAAACGCTTGACGTGACACCGCACCGGTACCGAAGCTCTTTAACCGTTGTTTATTAATAACATATGACATATTTTGCACACAAATAGTTAAATCATATTAAAAAAAAACACACACACACCAGTTAAAAAGACATCCATGAACAACGCATTGATGTAGCTCCTTTTGACAAGTCCATATTCATTTGGCAACTTAATTCTTAATTACCAAAATTTTACAAAGATTAAATAATAACCAAAATAAAAATAGAACTGATCACTCGTTTTTACTAAAAACACTATCACAATATAAGTTTATTTTACTTTCCGAGCTTTTCCATACATGTATTTCGCATTAGGCTGCGTATGTAGGTAATGTCACCGCACAGCGAGAGCGAGACCGGCGCGCGGGCACGACGCACGTTGAATGAGCACCGAAATGAGGCACAGTACATGAAATAGCCGGTCAAACTATGCGAAAACCCTTACGGCCGCCGGAAAGCGAACTTCGACCCTCTTGGAGACAGCCTACGTAATCCTAATTAATTATTTATTGAATTTTCTCGTCTGGACTTTTTTAATATATTTTGTATATTTAATCTTTGTCATTGCGTTGTTTAAATATTATATGATAAACGTTATATTATATAACTTAATAAAATTATTAGATATTTGAAATAATATTAACATATAGTATAGATTATATAGATAATGGGCGGAGTTTAGTTCCACCATTCAACAGGCAATGTAATGCGGCGGAAGGTGGAAAGCGGAATGTCTTGACATAAGGATCTCTCTATTTACCCTGCTACACGCGGAATACAGCGTGTTACTAAATAATAATAATAAACATACTATAGATATATATTTAAATTGATTAATTCTAAGTTAATTTTTGGACATAAAGGGTAAAATATGATATTTTAGATTTATAATTAGCTACACGCTGTATCCCGCACAAATCAGGGTAGGCAGATCGACTCTGAGAATCTAGTGTTAAAATACTCCGTTCCTATTAAGACACTACCTTTCCCCAATCTCCGTCGAAATATAGTTATTAATACCAATTAAATTAAACATTTCTACTACAAAATCTATAAAAATCTAATATTAAAACGTTTCATACAAAATCAAGTCTCTACGCCATTCGCTTTCTACATCTTGTGCAAGTGAACAATTATTCGGTTAGAGCTCGCGGTGATTCATCGATGAGTCTATCCTAAAGTGACTTTTATCGGGCATTCGTCGCGACTCGCGTTCTTGACGGGGCACACATAGACAATACTTAAGTACTTGCTCGTGAGCACGTGCTGACATGTTCGACTTTATATATTTTTTTCAGCTTCACGCTGCATCCCGTAAGTAGCGGGGTAGGCAAGCCTAGTACCACACCACTCCCCACTTTCCGCCGAATTCTGGAGGGATTGCATGTTGAGTGCCGGAACTTCATGTCGCACTTTGACTCAACAAAAGAGCGAAAAAATGAAAAAATAAATATTTCAGTCCCTTGAGAGGAAATCGAACCTACAACTTGTCGCGTTTACATTCACACTTTGCGCTCCTACACCTCTTTATACATATATGCATAGTATAGTATATTACTTATATATATGTATTCTAATCACTAGATAATGGAAACGATAATGCTTTTACCACAATACTATTGACTCATAATTTAATTATTCTATTTCATATCAGCCGTGTTAAAGGAATTTACCTAGTTTTCAATTTTACTTAATAGCTTCTATATTTATATCCTAATAATAATCGAAAGACTTGATAAGGATATTGAGGCCGTCGTGGCGTAGTTTCTTCAGCCTTACGCTTGTGCCAACAAGCGTAAGGCTGAAGAAACGATGGTTGTGGGTTCGATTCCTACTCAGGGAATATATAAAATGTTTTTCATCGCTCTGGTAGCAAGGAAAATCGGCGTAGAGTGGGTAACTGCTATGTATGGGATAATGCGTAAAGCTATTTATAGTTTTTTTTTAAATTTAAAAACGATGTTAATATTTTTTTGATTTGTCATACAATATTATGTATTATAATATAACTTGTTTCCATAATAAGTAAAAGTAAAATGAAACAAATATTCACCTGGACGGTATTACAACAAAAGTAAATTTCGTTTTCTTTTTAACAATGTCTGTCTTCGTGAGCAAACAGCAAACAACGCGAAAAAGAACCCAAGGACCAAACTCGAAGGCAAACTAAGCTTAACAAGAGAAAAAAAACGATTGTATGGGAAAGACACTCGAGTCTGACATAGATAGTTGCACATCCACCTACGTAGAGACCACGGTTAACGCAGTATTCTTATGGGGCCGTTCTTACGTGACTTTGTCGTATCTAAAATATAATCTAACAAATTGTATGGCACACCGCGTCTCATAACCAATATTAGATTTAATACCAGGTTATATACCAGGCTAGTGGTTTGTGGTGGTTTGAGCGAGCTCCTCGAGTATTTACATTGACATGTTTTTTGTCCCGTGGTTAACAAGGCGACGCCATTGTACTCGACCGCGTATTTATTGATATTGTCAATAGAGAATTATTGTGTTCATGATTAATTACTTACTATTCCCGAAAGTGATGCCTTTTGTATTTGTGTTGTATTTGTATGAACTTTTGGTTTAAAAGAAGATACTATTTTTCCAATTAACGTTAATTTATGGTGATATAATGGTGGCTATAATACTGTTCTCTACTCTCCGCTTTCCGTAAATTTTTAAAGACGCTTTGTTTTTGTTGGTGGAATCTGAAATAACGTAGAACATCGTGATTTATTTTTATTTTAGATATTTGGAAAAATTATTAACATCATTTTGAATATAAAATTATTTGAACCAACTACTACCACACAGTCAACGTACCAATTACGTTTATTTTAGTTTAATATTATTTATTAAATAAAAAAATAATAAGATTTTTAAATCTTTCATATTACATACAAATGTTTCTCATTTAAGTGTTTTTTTATCGTGAAAAGTCATTTGTAATTAGCCGATGTAGTGGCTTTTCCGGTAGGCAATTGTCTCGAACAGATTGCACAACTAATTTAGTTTTTATTGAGACCCTTAAATATAGAAACGAGATAAGTAATAATGGTTAATTGGGAGACACGAATGCTTTTATTAAAAAAACTAACCGTGTGTTGAATATAGAGGGCTGTATTAAAGGTGTAATTATATCTTTGTAACACTCGCCGCCTTGTTCGCTAAAACGAACAATTTGTAGGTACATTTGTTGTATAGCAACTAATATAGCTTTGAAGTTAGTTAAAGATGATAGTGGAAAAAAAAACATCCGCCGATTGTTTCGAAGGTGAGTCACGGATTTCCCAAATTTTCGCGAAGACACGTCATGGAAAAGCGTCTGAAAGCCTACAAAAGCGGTGTCGAATCTCATAACCAATTATCTATTACTCATGCCAGAGGAAATGTAGGTGGAGTGTTTGATTCCGTTTTATTTTACGTTGATATGTGTACCGGTAGTACACACTTAATCGCAATTATGTTTTCTGACGTAATATTATCGACATTTTAGTTGCAATTATATTATTATATTTTAAATTATTATATTATATTTTTAATACTAGCAGATGCCTGCAGCTTCGTCCGTTAGACTTTATAACCATTGTCATATCATCCATTTACTAGTACAATAGGCTATTAATATTTTTATCACTATAAAAAATAGGGTCTGTATCTGTTATCTTCACGATGAGGATATGCTTCAGATATTATGAAATAAAAATATATACTGTACATCAAAATTTAAGGCTCCAGTTCCTAAACTCGTATAGCTTTGCCGATTTATTTAAAATATCTTTCAAATCTAATATTAACAAACATACTGTCAGTTAATTTAAGTTTACCGTATCCTAAACGCAGCTTCCGCAGCAATCGTTTCTGTGTTTCGAGTCTTTATTATTGTTCTCGCCGCAATATAAATCATACCCGAGCGAACTTACACTTTACCCTCAACGCCACAGACTATACAGCTGTCAACAAATATCTAAGGAAATATTGCAGTGTTTCTAATAGTTTAGGAAGCATAATCATAGGCTGCGTCCATTTACAAAGTTTGTGGTGCACAAGAAATTAAGGTTAAACTTGATGGTACGGGGTCAAGCTGGTGTGAGTTTAGTATTTTATAACAATAGAGTATTAGCTTACTGCATGTTAATAATATATTAAAATTTATATATTCAAATTTAACTTTATTTAAGTTTTTTTTAAAGGAATTATAGGTCATTTAGATTGATTGTATGTAAAAGTGTTATCATTTCAGCATTAGATCACTGTTCTGACGTTATTTTACTAAAGTAAGTTGCATTTTCCTCGATCCATAGGTGACAAATTAATATTAATTAATAAATAGATTTAAAACCATAGAAATTATTTCACTTACTTTTTGTATAGTAACGCATCCCAACGGAATATCCGCTGCAGCAGGTGCAATTTTGGCACATGTTGATTTTTTTATGTTATCACAGATAATATCAATCTTTGGTACAAATGTCACGTGTCAATCTCACTCACTATTACAACAATTAGCACTGGCACATTGCCGTAATAAACAAAAAAAATATATCCTAATCTATGGTTCAATTTAAAAATCGAACTAAATGACAGCTACCGCTCGTTTCGCGTTCAGGCTTGGCGGTTACGTTCAGCTGGCCGCGTTACGTGTAATGTGTGTCCTGAACGGATTTCCACGGCTTTTATGTAGTTCGCCGGCGCTCCCGTGATAAAGGGTGCAAAAAACCGATTGTTAGCAGGAGGGCCCGCCATTACGTCACGGACGACGTCGCGCGCGTTCAGGACGCAAACGCGCAGATGCTCTTGCGCAATACGCTGTTCAAACAAATAGCATGTGGTCCTTAGCCGGATCCTGGAGCGGTGTGAGAATTGATGGTGTCACTTGTCGTTCTCAAATCTATGAGGTGAGTTAATTAAATTAATTTTATATTTACGAGAATAATATTATTTATATAAGAAATGTATTATAATTGACTTAAAATAAAACCTGTTACAAACTTAATTATTTTATAAAATAATGAATTATTTTGGATTTCATAATTCGTTGACAACATTTCTAAGAGAGAGTTTAGATATTGTTGTAATATTAAGATTTAAAAGTAATTGTTTTTAAAAAATAGGTCAAAGTGTAGGTTTAATTACAACATTTTCAATGCTAAATTTGTTATGTTTATATTTGTTATTTTATATGATGAGGAGATGGTCATTGTTTTCAAGAGATGCTTGAAAGTCTACTTCAGATAATACAGGAATTTAGTTTAATCAAAAATAAACGTTTATCTGTCGTTTATACAATTCTACTGGCATAGATTAAAGGACAGAATGAAAAAGCTGAATTTTTTATTACAAAAAAAAATAAAACAAAATGGAGATATCCTTATTTTTTCTTTGGCCAATGTTAGATCAGAATATGTGTAATACAATATAACGCCATTATGGAAAGCAGCAGCAGCAGCTTAAAATAGAATTCAGCCAGCTATTCCATTTGCAATTTCAGCGGGGGTGTAGCTTACTAAGTCTTCCCGCCTCCACGAGAGTCCGCCTCTTAATTTAATCCCGAAATAGTCTCATATGATTGGTCACTCAATATAAGTTCTTCGCCTATTACATGCAGCAAGCGTTTAAGCTATAAGCTGATTTACTATGTAACGAAAACAAGCGAAAATAGAAATGTTAGTAAAACTATTTGGTATTCATCACCACCACCGTTAAGACTCTAAGATAATTTCCGTCATGCGAGATAAATATTCGATATTAATATTCGGCATTCAGGAATAAAAAAATGCAGATGCAAGTCAAAATTTTGTAATTTATTGCTATAATCCAAGCATAAAATTAACAAAATTATAGATCTGAAAAGTTTACCTCGCCAAGCATCTGGTGTAAGGGATTTTTTTCATGGAAACGTACTACGTGACCTTTCATCATAGGTCTATGTAGTAACGCGATGGATTTCAGCGAACATGTACGGTGAAAACCCCGGGACATGCCAACTCATTGTCTATGCAAATCCGCATTTCTGCATTAATGCTGTCATAATTTGATTGCGGAGACTTAAGTGATAAGTGTATGACAGTACGGACTTCCTTTTAACCGCAATTACTATTAATACTTTCCTTAATATTGCTACGAGGCGTAGCACTTCACCTAGTATTTGTTTTAAATTAATATATTAAAATAGAATGCACGCTATTCAAATAAAATGAAAATTTTAATTGAAAAGAGTGTTATAGAAAATAATGATATTATTTCCTCAATAAATAAATAGTTTTATTTTAAAAACAATAATGTAAAGTCATTAAATTATAATCTGGTACTAAGGAATTTATATTTGATTTACGGTATGAGCTTAGAAATCTTTAACATATGATTTAGTCAAACTTCGATGACTAACTGCGTGATCTTAATCTTAGGCATGTTCGCAGAACATTGGAACTCTCAGGTACCAGTGTAGAGGAAATACCGTAACTGTCTTATATATAGGACTGAGTAAAAGTTAAAAAATATTATTTAACAACCAAATGTGAACCATAATTCGCGGGTGGTAAACTCGTAAGTGGCTTATTTACATTTAAAATTAACAACGTTATGGCAGTGTGGTTTAAGGCCTCAACTGCACATAAAAAATCAAAACGTGAAAATGTTTAGATGATGACGAAGTATATTAGCTCATTGCGAATTTAAAATATCTATCTCTATCTTTTTTATATATCTGGTTTAATTAAAAAAAATACAGCTGCTGTATAATTAAACTGCATAACTGTTACTACGTGAATGTCAATTCAATAATACTTATATAATCTAACTTATATTTCATTTAATTATTAAATACAATTAGTAATAATAATTAATTATTTTATATATACAGATTAACATAATATATCATAATTAAAATGTATTGCAAATCATCCTATTTGCGTTTTGCAAAAGAGTATAAACGAAACCAGTAATACCATTATACAATTAACTTATAATAATTTTCTAATGAAATGCCAAGTGATGAAATAGGGACTAAACATTGTACAAGCAAAGACAAAGAGTCATTTGAATATGTAAGTGCTTTATCTTATAATCTTGTTTAAAGTAAATCGCGCGAGAATACGCGACTAATTGACCGGGAAAACAGGAAAGTACTCAATTAGCGTATTTTTCTAAAACGATTTGAATACGGTGCAACGCTCCCACGCTGGCCTGCCGACCTTGCAGAGGAGCATCTTAATCATCTATACTGATTCTAATGATCTATTCACAATAGATGGATTGTATTTGTAGTTTTTTTTTACACTTTCTATATCGTTAAATGATTTTTGTTATATTATTCCATAGTAAAGATTTTATATTTCCTGTATGGGTAATAGGTATTTGATTCATTAATAGACTTCAGCTTAAATTATAGATTTCCTATAAATGTATGTCTCATGGATATTATATAAAGTAAATTATAACATCTTCCTTATTATGTAAGTATTAAAATTATATATATATAGAGTGGTATGTTCCTATAGCATTCCACATTTCAATTTCACGGTTTTCCCGCAAATAGCAAGTAAGCAGAGGATATACCACTCCATTTCCTTAAATATCCGCCTAATTTTGTAGATTATATTCTATTTTGGATGGTGGAACTCAACGCTATTTTCTTCTTTCTTATCAGAAGAAAAAGCGCAAAGAGAAGCAAAGGGAGAAGCGAGCAATAAATTAAATATTATCCGTATAGGAATCGAATAAACAACCATTGAAATTTTAGTCTGCTACTATGCCACTATGGATTTCCACGTTGGAAAAATATTAAATATTTCCAAAACAATGTATAGAATGTCCGCTTATAGGTTATGCAAATAAGTAAAGAAAATGTCCCAGTCAATGTAAAATTGTATTTTAAAAAAAAAAGTATATTATTTTCACATAGTTTGCGTATTCAAATGGAAATACTACTAATAAAATATTATTGGGTATCTCCGATTGCGTAGCGTAAGAAAAGTTGTAATAAAATAGTTACGTTTGTGTATACATATAATTTTTAAAATAATTATCGTTTACAATATTTGAATATAATATTACCTCTATGTAAATACAGTACGTCAAAGACAATATCTATATACTATAGTGATAGGTGTAAATTATATATTATTATAATCGATAGTAAACAATAAGTAGATACTGAAAATAATAATAAAATTATATAAAATATTAAAAAACCCTTATTTGTAGGCAAGAACATCACTTTTATGCTATGAAAATATTGTTTTGTCATCAAAACCTAACAAGTGTGTAAATTTTTAAGCAAGTCGAACTGAAAGAAATGGGTCAAATAGTGTTGCACCAATTTCCTATATAGATAGATGAAACTGATATTAATCAAAATATATAAAAATATATATTATTTTCAATTTTATTTTTAAACTATCTATCTATAATCAAAAGCTTTTAACAGTTAGAATATCCTCAATATTTGTAAAATATTTTAATAAATGAAAGTTTTCGAATATTTTATAAAATAACCAATGATTACATAAATCTCTCCATGAATACAACAAAAAAGGCTAATTTCACACGACAAGAAGCTAATGACTGCTCACCTGGCCTGTATTTCCCGTTTCCTACATGTTAAGAAAATTGCACCTCGAATTCCATCACATCACGATATCATTGTAATGGGTGTAGGATTTTCTTTTTTATATATGAAATAATGATCGAAGTGTTTTTTTATTTCTTAAAAATTATATAATTAGTATATAGGAGTAAGTATTATTCTTAAAATACACTGTATGTACAAAAGTACTTATTTTATCCTTTAATTAAATAGATTTTAAACGTAGTCTAAATCTTCCACATCGGTTTTTCATTTGCTTGTGCAATCTCCAAAAAATGTTATAAAATCTTATAAATATTTTGATACTGATAACATAATATTAAATGTGCTTAGAAAACACAAGTTACAAAAAATATTTTTACAGCACAATCCAAGTATTACTAAGACAAAAGTAGTTTTAACAAATATGGTAATAGAGACTGTTCAGTATTAATCATAAGTTCTTCAATTCCTTAAACATTTGCAGTCGATGATGATTTGTGAACACCATGTTATACAATTACTCATAACACCAATATCATATAGATGCGGTAGTATATTATTCATTTTAATAATGAAAAAAACAAATATTCTATATTTATACTAACTAGATCTCCAATAGTATAATGTTCATAATTTCTATAAATGTATTTTTTTTTTGTTTTTAACCGTATGCACCATATTAAATAAACTAGCTTCACCCTGTATCCCGGACACAGCAGGGTAGAGGGAACCTAGTGTTTAAGATACTCTGTTTCCCAATTTTCGTCGATTTTTGGAGGCATTGCATGTTGAGGTGCGGAACTCGACGCCGCGCTTTGCTTCGACACCAAAGCAAAGAAATTAAAATATAAATTTAAATAAATAAATATTTAATATCCTTGAGCGGGGATCGACTAGACACGACTAGTCGCATTTATAGTCACACTTTATGATCCATCATTTTTTTATCACATAGAATATCATACATTGTAATAATATAACGTTTTAAATCATATAAAATTACAGACTTTATCATTCATAATAATTACTTAAACAATTACATCCGTACTATTTGATACTTATTAACGTTGAAACATAAACAAAGATAAGCTCAATATACCGTGTATTCAATGTAAGCTTACAAAGCACTACTATTTATAGTCTTATGTGAAAATTAGGTTTTTTCAGTTCAAATTTAAAATATTTTTATTCATATAGACCGTTACAGGCACTTACGTCAGTCGTGATTCTAATATGATTCTATTGCCAGTTCCCAAAGGTCTTACAATAGAGAAGAACGGCAAGTAACTCCATGGTTGCTCTTTTAAAAAATATTTTACAAGATATTTTATGTTTTGGTTACATGGGTGCACACACAAAAGTGTAGATATAACTTATGTAAGTCGATCCTAATAGCTCCTAATTTAAAATCAATAAAAAAAATTTTTTTATTAAATAAAAGCTGAGGCCGTCGTGGCGATGGTTGTGAGTTCGATCCCCACTCGAGAAAGTGAAATATTTATTTACGTTTATACTTCCATTTCTTCGCTCTGATGTCGAGGAAAAGCGCGGCTTTGAATACTGCCACTCAACACGCAATGCCTCCAGAATTCGGCAGAAAGTGGAGAACTTAGTATTAAGACACTCAGTTCCCTCTGCCTACCCTGCTGTGTGCGCTAAGCGCTAAAGTTTTAAATAGTAATTTTAGTTTAAAAATTATTTAATAATTTCACAAATATAATTCTCACTAGGTGCATTTTGCATAGGGCCATAAAGTCTAAGTTCTAGACGGCATTGTCCCTCGTCCAGTGCGCTGTGGGCGGAGGGCGGTGCACGCATCACACGAATTAGTTACGCGTCACAGCTGTACAGCATACGTAGCTCAATGTGAGACAATACCATTTTCATATTCATAAATACATATGTATTTCAGATGCAATTGGTTTAAATATAAAAAAAATATATATAAAATGGTGTCGTGGGACACCAGGTAGGAACGAAGTTCCTTCGGCTAATGTAGAATCGACACAAATTGCAAAAAAAGTCGTGCTCAATTTTATGTAGGTTTTCTTGATTTTTCTCTTAAATTTTGCTTATTAGTTTTTATTTAAGTACAAGAAAGTATTTAGGAAATTCAGTAATTTAAGAAATAATAAATTACTTAAAATAAAAAAAACATCGTAATTCAAATTATCAACTAAAATAACAAAAGAGGGAGAAAGAGAAAGGTATTATACACTACTCGTCTGTGTATGCGACTGTCGCGCCTGCGCACGTCTCATTTAACGGTTTTATTCCACACATTTTTCTTACGGTTTTACTATCACATTTTTTTCAGTTCGGTCACGCAGCGAAATC
Source organism: Heliconius numata (assembly GCA_016802625.1). Lineage (NCBI taxonomy): Eukaryota > Metazoa > Arthropoda > Insecta > Lepidoptera > Nymphalidae > Heliconius > Heliconius numata. The sequence continues at coordinate 2,034,693 of JAEBDU010000004.1, forward strand.
CCTATCCCTTCCAAGCCTGCCGTAAGGAATTTCGTTCCAAAAATTAACAGTATTTACAATTTTGCTGTCAGTACTTTTTTTAAAATTCGATATATTATTTTTTTTTCTATTTTACCATCCCGCGCTCATTGTAGGGTAGGTGGAGGGAACCTAGGGACCTGTTAAGATACTCCGCCCTTTAGAAGTGAGTGGTAAGAGAGGTAGACGGAGATCTCGGTTGAACTTCAAAAACACAGTATCAAAAATACTAGAGGAAGGATGAGGATATTCCTGGAGTGCATGTATGAAGAGGTTGATGACTGTGGACGGGGTCAAAGAAGTATGCAGAGACCGTAGCGTTTCGTTCTCTCTGATATGACTACCCCGCTAGGGATATAGTGAAGTTATTATCACGCTCGAAAAAAAAATCCTGATACGTTAAGTATCAGGATTTGAACCCCAATCCTTGGACGGTTGCCAAGAGGATTCAATTTCCGCTATTATAAAGTTAATATATTTGTAAGTCTGCTAAAAATAGAATATGGCTACATAATTTAATTCATATTGATTAGATATTTCAAATTTATTATCAGAATTTATCAGGACCATATGATGATTCAATAGTATTAGATCATTTTTTAAAAGTTATTGTATCTTAGGTCACTGAGCTCTTTAATAAACAATACGTGCTTTAATAAGAGTTATTTGATGCTAGACTACTGTTTTTATATATAAACAGTATCTGAAAAATGTATGATTCAACCTTTTAACTATGCTATGATTTTATAATAGCTTAACAAAATTAAGCTTTGAATTTGGTGTATACCTTATGTTTTGTTTGAAATAAAAATTATAATACATAAATGTAGTAGGATTCTTGACAAATAGGATAATTGTTTTGACTATTAAGGAACTTATTTGGGCACTTTATAATAGACACACAATACAAAGATTGTGTTCTCTAGGCCATAGTAGGTACCATTTTCAAGATGACATCCACATATAATTTTTAGAAGTATGTCAATAAATATTTCAGTAAACAGTTCTACCTCATGCACTTAGAGCTATTGTTGCAAAAGATTGCATAAATTAGAAACCTTTGTGTTAAACAATTGTGTAAACATTTTATCGGGTTAATAAACACATTGCAAGAATTTTGCAGTCATACCCAGGCATGACCGGGAGTAATACATAAGGCCCATTTTTTTCTAATTAAACTGAGCCAAATAGAAACATATTAGATAGTGATCACTTATAATTTATACTTTTAAAAAAAGTGTTGTGTTTGCCTAAACTTTGTTATGTTTATAATCAAATAGAAATGCTCAATAAAGTTAAAGGTCGATCGTATCATATCTTTTCGATAAACTAGGACTTGAAAAAGAAGAGATTTTTATTACACTGTTAGTTGAAGAGGACATTAATTGCAAGCTGTATAACTAGATATAATTAAAAAGCTCAAAGTCAACCACTTTCTCAATTTATTGTGAAAATTCGAATATAATATTTTGATTAGCTCATTTCTGTAGGTGTACAGGAAAAAAATCCACTTTGGTCGAGCTTTACGGTTACTTAACGATATTAACACTAGGGCATACTGCTTGCTAGACTAAAAAAAAAATCTCATAATAATATGGAATTGAACTTCTATTCTACGCATCTTTTATACCAACTACATTTATCTACTCATTTCGAGTAACGTCTTATGTTGTTCAAGAAGAAATTGCTTATAACGATTGAAATCAGCTATGAGATGAAAAAAAATATAATATATTGCTATACTTAAAATTATAAAAATCTATTATTATAGAAAAAAGTAATTATTACAACCCCATTAGAGTATACACATAAAAATCCATCGAGTGTGATTTGAACCCATAAACACCGTCTAATGCATGCAACTGTCTCATGATGGCATCCATTGTTATTTACAACAATATAAATAACTTGCATAGCAATTACCAATTAACTGTGACGAAGATTGAATGATTAAAGCGTCAAATTGGCAATTAATTCAATCGTACTTTTCGACGATTCGTCGACCCTTGTCACCTGTGCAATGTGCGTAACATAACCCACCTCATATCGTCAACGCACACGAGCCCGCCCACACATGTTATGGAAATCACTAGGTCACTAGGATCTACTTCGCTGGCGTTCTGTTACGCTAGATCTGTGCTTGATTCATACAGCTCGTGGGCGACGAGACGCAAGGTCGACGTACTCTTTGCGGTACGTATGTATTTGCATATCTATCGGACGAAAAAAATGACACGAATAGAGTTTAGATTCATGTGCGAAATGATATCAAGGCCACCGTCTGCTCTCTCCTTTACTGGGTAAGTGTAACGCCTAAAATCAACTTATGATAAATTACATATTGTAATAGATAAGTGTCATCTATTTGAACGGTTTCCTGTGTCGGCGGTGAAAGCTACTTTATAAATTTATTGGCACGTAGGTTTAGTGATAAGGATAATGATTTAGACATTTGGGATATGTTGGTTGTTTATTAGTTGTATCGATATTTTTGTGGTATACTTAATTCTTATAATTTTTAAAGCTTAGGTAAAAAAATACTTTAAAGCTTAGGTAAAAAAATACTGAAAATACTGAAAAGGAGAAAAAAATCTTTCCTAGTGTACATTAATACTTTAAAAATGATGAAAATATTTATGCTATTTATAACATTCTCTCTTGCCAAATGATAATTCTTTGCACTTATATTTTAGTAGCGGAAATTTGTAAAAATCTCCCTGCAGAAATGCTAACAATATAAATAAGTTGTAACAAGCGTATACGAATCCCGACGTAGCTTGATGAGAACGTATGGCTTAGTGGTCATAGCGCTTGTACGGTTTCCAAGAGGCGCGGGTTCAAATACCGATACGTTCAAATTTTTATGCGTTTTCTAAAAAGTATACTTAAATCTTGTTAGGTTATTTTGTTTTCAAATTATATTTATGCCTTTACTTAAAAACGCAATGGTAAATGTTCACAGGAATATAAAACACGAGTCCATAAGACCAAATAACTGTATTCGTAATAATTACGCGTGCTTATTTGTTACTTCACTGTGTTTTTGTGTAATTACATTAAATTATTTGCTCCAAAATACCTCAGACTGTAATATTAATACGGCACACTTTAGGTCCCCTGCACACTGTTATGTAAAATAATATTATGTAAAAAAGTCATTTAATATTTCTACAGTTTCAAATAATTACTTTTTTGTAAGAAAAGCTTTAAAAGCTTTTTTCTCTCTGTTTTGTTTTATATCTACACGCATATCTTGCATTTTATAATTGAAGCACAGACAATTGTGGCAAGGTCACGACGAATTTAACCATACCACAATTGTATAACATTTTAATATAATTCGCAAGTACCTAGTTACCGTTATCTATTTGATTAACTTTTATTTTTAAGAATTTGTTAACTACACATATATTTTTATGTTTGTCCGTCGATATCTCTGCCAATTGTGGAAAGATTTAAAAAAATATTCTTTTTTTTTTTACTTTCCTTTAAGACACTTTCGCTCTCCACTTTCCGCCTTATTCCTAAGAAATTGGCCTTGTTATCAGATAAATGAAAATATTAAATACTTAATTTCCCCTAGTGGGAATCGAAACCACAACTGTCGGGCATACAGTCGCACACTAATGTCCCTACGTCAAGGTGGGCTTAAGACAAAGACGATTTTATGAGTTACGGTTAAAGATATTTTTATTTCCCTTAAAGACATGACAAAGGATTCAAAGGGCGCAGGACCGGACGGAGTGACGAGCATTGGGGAAGGCCTATGTCCAGCAGTGGACCTTAAAAGGCTGATGGATGAAAGACATAGGCCCCTTACATGGAAACATTGGTTAACAAAATAAAGAATTGTAGTCGATCGTACATTAGTCAATTAAAGTAACACATTTTTTTTTGCTTACTCATTTAATGCATTTTTTTTAGGGTGGGTAGCTTTTAATTATTAAAGTTGCGTTTTAATTTGCAACATATTTTTTATTTGTATATTCTAATTAATAGATTAAATAACATGTTTTTTTTAACTACAAATGGTATCCTCTTAAGCCATTTTAAAATATTTTATGAAAAGTACCATTTTTATTTAGATAAATGAGATTTTATTCGATTAAATTAAGTTGTATCATGAGTTTCTTTAGCTTTATGTCTATTGCAATTATGATTACTCTGGTATAATGACCTAATAACTGCTTAGAATAGTAATAATCCACCTCAGTAATTTTTATGAATTACGTTCGGTGTATTTAGATAGCATAGTTTCATGAACTCTTGAATAGTAGGTATCATATCTGACTATATAGATCTATTTAATCACTTAAAAATAATACTCACACTTGCCTAAGCATTTTAATGCCGTGTACGAATTCTCTCTTTACAGATTTACAATTAAATTAGTGGCACTGCTGGACATAGGCCTCTCCAATGGCACGCCACTGAGCTCGATCTTAAAGCCATCTTTATTAAATAGATATAAATAGAAGTTTTTTTAAAATTTCACGTTGACTGACTGACACTGACTGACTCCAGAGTGTACCAGTACTTGTCATGTTTACGCGTGTGCACCACTATGACCTCTCATATAATTATTCTTTTAATTTTTTTTTTATTTTCAGATATACACATCACTCATATAGTAAGGTAAGTGGTAAGAGTCTAGTATTAAGACACTCCGCTTTCTATTTTCCATCGAAATGTGGAGGATTTATATCTTATGGATTTATATTCCTTTATATTATTTCATATAATAAATATCCTAACAAATTTATTAGTGGATATATATTCAATAGCTGACACTAGGGTTAATGGTTGAAGTGATAAAATCATTCTGCAGTGCCAACCATCTGAGCAGAGTCCACGGCACCTATCGATCATACTTTCTCGTCGTCGACCCACGTACGGTGTGTGCCTGTTCGTACACTTGCATTACTTCTTTACGAAACATATTTTGCATATGTATGTACTTGTACCATTGAATGTCTAATATAATAAGTATACAGGGTGGAATTGTCTGCACCACTTTAAATGAAACCACAGTTTTAACTACTCTATAAAAGCCTAATATAATTCGGAAAAAAAATAATTCCCAAAAATGAAAAAGTTATTTTTTCAAACAAAATAAATAATAAAAATATCGTTTTAAAATAAAACGCCATTTGTAAAGTATAACATAGGCACGCACACACTTACCTGTCAAAGCGGCAACGTCGCTTACGTATATGTGCGTGACACGAAATACAGGTATGGATAAAAATCGTGAAATGAAAAAAAATTCCTACGTCCAAACTGTTGAGGTACCTTGATTAATTTCTTAGGTGTGGATTTGAAATATATTACTCTATATGCAGTTTCAATAAAAGAAGTGCTGCCTCTTCCACCCTGTATATAGCTATATATTAGTTTATTACTTTCAAATTTATTGAAAATATTTGATTTTATTACTCAATGTTATATAATATTTAATTATGTAAGTATTATCTAATTTTTTTCATATTTTTGTATAATGCAGTTATGTAAGTAATTTACGATTTTATTGCTTTATATGTACCTAAAATCAGTTTCATAGATTTGAGTATAAAATGTGTAAATTTTACATTATACATATTGTGAATTCTAGTCTGTATCCATTTAATTATTAACTTAATTTTATTGTCCTGCAAAAATATTATAATATACATATAAGCATACTAGCGGACGCGCGCAGCTTCGCTTGCGTAATTAGGGGTGAATTCTAATAAACCAAAATTTTAATAAATTTTAAAAAAAAATTTTAATAAACCAAAAATTTTAAATTTTATTAAAATCGGTGGCGATTTAAAGATTTTTCCATACAAACTTTCAACCCCTTATTTGCACCCTTAGGGGGTAAATTCTAAAAAACCGTGAAACACGTGTTCAATTAAATATTTTTAAGAGTCTGAATTTCAAATTTTATAAAAATCGGTGTCGATTTAATTTTTTTTCCATACAAACTTTCGACCCCTATTTCATCCCTTTAGGGTTAAAATTTTTGAAAATCCCTTCTTAGTGGATATCCAGATTACGAAAGTAAACATCTGTCCAAATTTCACGTTTCTACGCTCAGCGGTTACGGCTGTGCGTGCATCTTACCTCAGTCAGTGAGGACAAGTCCTTTTATATATATAGATTAGTGTAATCAACTTCTCTTTATGATGCTTGAAAAATAAAATAACATTAAGAGATACCGTAAATAGTTAACAGATTTATTTTAATTGAATTAGGTGGCGAAAATTTTATTACTTTCTGTTGGCATCCAATTAAAACCTTCAAATAAAGCCTTCTATAGAACAAGAGATACTTTTATTGAGAATTTTGTATGGATGGCCAACGATCTTTCTTACAGGGTATGAGTCAGCAAGGATCAAATTTGGTGATGGGGATAGCGACCAAAAGATGATTCAATTTAAACAATTTACATCCTCACGTATGACTGACGTAAAACTACTTTTACTGATTAACATAATTTAAACGGCAATATTAGTCACGTTTAGAAAATATTGCATAATTTTGCTGGTATAACATCGCAAGGTCTTGAGACTCGACTCCATGAGTAACAATGTTTGTATAATGAATTAATTCCTAATATTTTCTTTTTTCGATGGGATCTACAATGGTTACTCAAAAATGCCTAATATTTACGCTATTAGTGCGTGTGTATATTTCATTCTATAGAGTATAGGTTTTATAAAGTCTTAATCTTGCAATCAAAGCGCAGGGTTGAGTTCTGCGACTCAACACGAACTGTTTCTAATTCGGGCGGAAAGTGTAGATCAGTGTCTTGACACTGAGTTCTCTTTTCCTACGTTGCTATACGCGGGATGCAGTGTGAAATGTGCTTGAAAAAAACATTTAGACCTGAACATTTTATAAGAATTTTTGCTTAATAAATTATATTTGGTGACTAATCTTAGCGCCACTTTGAATTGCTTTCTTATTCTCATAGAAAATCATCAACAAAATATTTGATATATGACCTTGGTGCGCGATGACGCTTTTACAACGTGTTAGGAAATACTGCCCGCCCACAAATTTACTATGAGTAACTTACGGGCGCCAAAAATGGGGGTGATTACGATTACTTTCAAACAAGATAAAGTGAGTAACACTTTGTTTGGAAATTCTAAACTTCTGGGTTATTTTTAAAAATTAAATTTAGCTTAAAAATTAGTAACTTAATTGTTACTTATTTTATAATTTTACTTAACTACAAATATATTTAAAAATACTCATATAAAATTAATAGCTTTTGTTGTCTTTGTTTGACTGGAAATCACAAGGAATTGTGGAATAGAAATGACACCTGACGTAATACTAAATGTAGGAACAGTAGTTTATATGGAAACGATTAACGTGATACAATATGACAAAAAAATCTTTTCTTTTCT
>JAEBDU010000004.1:2052110-2075860 GCA_016802625.1 Heliconius numata
TACCTAAATTTAGAACAATAAATATTTATGATGTCCATATAAGGTAGCAGTAAAAATAAATTACAACAACTAATAAATATTTATTTATATCTATGACGAACAACAAAAACCACTAAAAATATCTAATAAATAAATAAATATATGTACATTCATTCAATACGTAATTCTTTGGTCAGCAAATAAAGGCTAATCGCGGTGACGTCGGACGTCAAACAACGCTATCCACAGAGTTGTGCGATTGTTGACGATTCTTATCAATTAGAAATTGAGGAAACACTCATAGGTTACTTTATACGTTACGATACGAATGCGATACGATTTCTATTATATTTACATAATTATAATTGCTTGGAAATTTTATTTGTAAGGCTAAACAAGTTCAAGACTGTTAGAGTAAATATTTTTTAAGGATATTGTAGTTCATTTTTCATTTCTTCTTTTTATCAATCAACAATTAAGGTGTTATTCTAGTATATTGAAAATGTATTAAGACCTTTTTCAGAGCTTAGATTATTTGTCAAACATAAAAATTATAATGATGCATCGTCCTATTAAAGTTATTGTTAGCTAATACTATCACAGTCCAGGAATATTAAATGACACATTATGTTAGTACCGTATTATATTGATGTATTTGTAATACTACATAATCTAACTTGACGTAGATTACTCATTGCTCATTGGAGATTCCATTTGGTCACAATATCGACAAAGAAATAGTACTAAAGATACGACGTGAAAAAATCGGCGTTAAGTTCCGACACTCAACACTCAATACGATGTTTCGAAAATTGGGTGGAAAGTGGAGAACGAAGCGTCTTAATAATAAGTTTCCTCTGACTAGTCTGTTAAAACAATACGAATTTTTTATAAGACCATTTGACTAAAATTATTTAACTAAATCAGTATAATAATAATTAAATTAATTGATTAACATAGCCTTTATATTTGGCTAACCCCATGAAAAGAGTCAATTATATATATTACACACTAGTGGGCCCGGACGCGGCTACGCCCGCGAAAATATAAGCCTAAATATTTAAAATAAGTTAAAAAATAATAATAAGTGGAGATTTATTGTTAGAAAAAATATCTGAGTAACCGAAATGAACAAACAAAAGAAGTAAAAGTAACTAAAGGAAATTCTTAATATTAGAAAAGTACCTAAAGTTTGCCGTGTGCGCGTACTAAACATTTTTCTATATTAAATAATTATTAATATTTGCGAACAATATTAAATAAAATCCCAAATTATTATAATTACGATATTTTAAGTGTATAACATAAGTATAGATAACCAAACTGAGAAAAATTAATTATAAGCAGCAAATACTTACATAAAAAATAATAGTAATTCGAAAATATATAAAAATTTACAAAATCATCAAAGTCATCTATCTGCCCGTTCGCGTCGGTCATGCTATACCACTCGTAGGCTAGGTCATTCCGAATCAGTGACATCTCCTTAATTATTTATTAGAATGTTACACAGTAAACTATAATTTCAATCTAGATGAAATGCTAAAAGTGACTGTTATATTTATTTTCATAAGGATGAATATCAAATTATAGAAATCATCTAATTTTTGTTAATGTATACAAATCTATATCGGCGCGCGCCATGTATGTATTAAAAACTGCAAACTCATTTTGGGTGACGTTTTCTTAAAACAACAAACTTTGCAAATCCTTGCTTAGCAACGGCGGTTGTTATAAACATGGCGGAATAAATTGCATGTCAAATTAATAAGTATTTTAATATATTGATATATATCGAAAATATTACAAATATGAGAAAAGAAAGTATCCTATGTTCATCCCGAGACCCTCAAGTATCTCTCTATGAGTATTTTATCACAATTAAATTAGCGGTTTGGCCCTGATTGCGTAAAAGACAGACAGACAGACAGACAGACAGAGTTACTTTCGAATTTATAATATAGGTATGGATTATTTATTACATGTTTTGATAAATATTACTGTCAGAGTCCCTACAGAAGAAGTGTCTATTGAATTTAAATGCTAAGAGCTATTACCCGACTAGCGGACGCGCGCAGCTTCGCTTGCGTAATTAGGGGTGAATTCTAATAAACCACGAAACATGTGTTCAATAAAATATTTTTGAGAGTCTAAATTTCAAATTTTATAAAAATCGGTGGCTATTTAAAGATTTTTCCATACAAACTTTCAACCCCTTATTTGCACCCTTAGGGGGTGAATTCTAGAAAACCATGAAACACATGTTCAATTAAATATTAATAAGAGTCTAAATTAAAAATTTTATAATAATCGGTGGGGTTTTAAAGATTTTTCCATACAAACTTTCAACCCCTTATTTGCACCCTTAGGGGAAGAATTCTAGAAAACGATGAAACACGTGTTCAATTAAATACTTTTAAAAATCTAAATTTCAAATTTTATTAAAATCGTTGCCGATATAATTTTTTTTCCATACAAACTTTGAACCCCTATGTCACCCCTTTAGGGTTAAAATTTTTTAAAATCCCTTCTTAGTGGATGTCCAGATTATGAAAGTAAACTTTTGTCCAAATTTAAGGTTTCTACCATCAGCGGTTACGGCTGTGCGTGCGTCTTACCTCAGTCAGTGAGGACAAGTCCTTTTATATATATAGATTACAAAAAGTATTTACGATTGAGTAAAACAACGCACCTACATGCTGTGTTTTATAACCTTAATATATTTGCTCGGAACAAATATTGAGAACTCTTCCGTGACTTAATCTACGGATGCCGAAGGTTTAAAATGGGCATGTTTTATTAAGTATTTAACGTTCATTTTGTACTTATACTTAGCAAAATGAAACAAAAAAAACAAAAACGAATCTGTTAACAATATAGATGTTCATCTGCTACACGTAAGATTAACATTAATATATTCTAATAAATATGAGAATATAAGAAAGTGTAAGCAACTTATATTTTTCCTTCTTGTAGTTTCGTTTATTGTGATTATATTTATATATTTATCTAGTATTTTCAAGCATTATTAGATGCATAGGAAAAATATGTGGCAGTTCTCTTGAAGGTTGCTAGTTCGATCTCAGCTTGAAGGAATTAATATCATAATTAACAATGATATGGATTTCACGGTTCTAGCTCATGGCGTTAAGTTTCGTTTTATGCCACTGAAAGATCTACTCAAATGACGAGGGAAAGGGAGAAGACATTTTCTGTCCCATCACTAATTTATTCCTGCCTATCCTGCACGAGGGAACGGCACAGGGATACATAAATATTGGTGTACTTGCAATATCAGACCTTGGCTTGAAATGCACTAGAGATACTATTTTGCCTAATACAAAAGACAAGACATACAATTATTTATTAGTAACTTCGCAGTATATTTAGAGGCTGTGTATGTTAAAATTTAAATTTGTTAATTTCAATAATTTACTAGAATATTTTATAGGTATAACAAATGACAGTGTTCAACACGTACCGTACGTAATTGCAACTCATTACTATTAATAGATTCTCTACAATAAGTGATAACGATAAGGAGTAAGAGTGGGCTGAGTATTTTAGTTGCTTTATCAATTTATACTTCTTAACGGCAACGGTCCTTTTAGGGAAAGTAAATTTTCAGGTGAAGCTTTAATGGTTGCTACAGTAGTACTGGATTACGGATATTTTATTTAAATTTTAGTTGAACTAGTACTATTTTAGTTGTGCTAGTAGAGAAAAGAGTAAAATACGCAAAATTTATAATTTTACTTGTTTTAATTATATAAGTTTTTGAGTCAATATGTGCAAAACAAATTCTCACATTTAAGCTTTCAAAGTTTCACTGTAATGAAGCTATTTTTATAAGCACTTAGAAGGTTTGTTGAAATCTTCAAATACTTTTTGGTCATAGCTGAGACACGTCAAGGCAATGTTTGACTTTTACTCAAAGGGAATGCGACACCGGACCTTTACACCACGTTCGTAAGAATGTTGCATATTGACTGTAACTACTCTGTTCAATACCCTGTATAGTTTCTTACACTTACTATGGATCATTATTGATTATTATTAGGTTTTTTAATAAATATGTCATATCGACCCATTTTGTAAGAGAAGTCCTCGAGAACGATAGAATAAAGGTATAGCTTTATCTTAAAACACTTATATGAAGAATCCTGTAGAATATGCCGCTTAGTAATTTGTAAAATCTGTTAACTCGTTGCAAAGTTAGAAGCGGCAATTCATTAATTATAGTTGCAACTACAAGTAATTTGCTTTTATTTTATTATTCACACAATGATGCTAACTGCTGAAGCTAAATCTGTTTATTTAAAATTATAATTATTTAATATATTAATTTAGAGTTGTAAATTTACATTTTTAGTAGGTAATTAACATTGAGTATTTATTTAGCTGTTTTAGAATCATTTCTAGGGTCCCGTATTCGAATGATACAAGAGGGAACCCTATGAGGGATTCTCAATATCTGCAAGTTAGTTAGTTTTGTTCGATCACCCATTTTATTTTGAAACAATTTTAAAATGACAAGAAGGGGTTGCTAAAATATTTTTTTACAGAAAATTAATGTATCGCTTAATATCTATTCACGAAAAAACAAGTTTTTCAATTTTTGCAAGTTGCCTCCCTGTTGACCTTAATTATGAAATTGGTACTGAACCCTCGATTTTATTTTAATATTTAATATTTATTTTTTAATATATTGTTTTGTATTTTACTTTTTTTTCCAGCCTTACGGTCTATCCCGCATATAAACTTACCATCAATTCACTCCGTTATTCATTTTTTGGTCGAATTCGAGGCATCAGAGCGAGGCTTTGAAAATAAATAGATAATTATTTATTTTCAAAGCCTCACTCTGATGCCGAGTGAGGATCGAATCCACAACCACATATCATACAGTCAAATCCTCTTCCACAGCGCCACGATAGTCTCAAATAATTATATTTTATACTATACTATAAAATAATATGCCTCTTACACGATAAAATTTTATTGATCAATTTTATATTTTCTAGGCCATCATCGGATCATTTGATGATTCAAAGTTATATTTATAAGTAGTATTACAGTAGAATAGAAAACCACAAAAGGATTAATGACGCAAAACAATTAAGAGGAATAGATAGGGAACTTAGGGTGGCTATAATTAATTATTTAACAAAATAAAGATTAGAAGTTAATATAGTAAGTTAGCTAAATTTACTGGCATAAATTTTTAGGATAGAGAGAACTAAAAAAAAATTTTAAATTGCAGCCTTTTTTTTTTAGTATTATTATATTTCTTTATTCTTAAGAGTAATAATTTTCCTGTTTATGACGTATTGAAGTTGTTTGATATGTTTCATTTAGACTTCTGTGGTTGTATATAATTAAGTGAATGACGAATTACTTCAAAGTAGTTACACCTACAAGTGGTTAGCGTTTTGCCATAAATATCATCTTTACGCTATATTCCTCACACAGCAGGGTAGGCAAAGGGAACCTCGTATTAAGATACTCTGTGCCCCATTTTCCGACTAATTCTGGAAGCGGAACTCAACGCAGCGCTTTGCCTCAATACAAGACCGAAGAAATAAAAAAATAAACTTGTGGTAATTTTTTTTTATAACTTTATAATGAGCCAATTTTTATGTTTTAATAAGTAATATAAACTACTAAAATTACTTAATACAACCTTCTCTAAAGAAATAAATACAGAAATAATTTTGTATCATTTAGTGAAACGTTTACACGCTTTAGACACTAAACTAAGCTCCGGACATCCTGCTATCTATAAAAAAACCGTGTAATTGAAAAGGAACTACTATTAACAATTTATTCAGCCCGTTTCAAATGCATTATTTGTGGGGAAACCCGTGAATAACTTTCCGCTATACTTTTTATACGACAATTCTAATAGCCTGTATCTAATCTAATAAGATTATATGAGTTATGTTAAATACAGGTTTGTACTACATATTAAGGTTACGGTAATGCCCCTTTATACTTTAATATTGTGCGAGAAGTTGAAATATTTTAAATGCAAATAAAAATAAGTGTAATCTACCGTTTTCTTGGTACTATAAGTTATATAAAATTAATCATTTTATTAGATGACGTAGTTATAAGATTTTTAATATGGAATTCATTGAGGGATATTCTTAGTAAATTATGCGTTTGGTTTAATTTGACGAAATCTTGTTTTTTAATACATTTGCAAAAATATATTATAGAGTAAGTTAATATTATTTTTTTACAATGTATGTTGTGAAAATTAAAATTTATTAAGTATATTTATTTGACATATATTTCTACATTTATCTTATTTTCAATAAAATTAAAATAATGAATTACTTACTAGATAAAAATTATGCTTAAGTGGACATAAATGTATGTTAGTTCATTAATTAACAGAATGTCACTCACTTCAATTTGTATGATAACGCTTCAAATAGTGATGTGCAAATAATTTCATTAGTTCGATAGTTCGATAGATTTGCAAGGCTTTCGATATTCGCCCAACATTGTAGGTTGACGACCTGCATGCCTCTACCGGATCTATTAGTCAGTCTTATAAATTTGTATTTAATTCACGCTTCTTGATTGTCTATTAAGTAATTGTTGTTTAAACACGGGTTTATTCCTGATGACTTAGTTTAGAATTGAGTGTTTTGATTTGTGTTATTTTTTTCTAGTTAGTTTTGTTTATTGAGCGACGTTAAGTTAGAAGTGATTATAATTAGCATTATATATTTGAAGTTTTCGTGGAGTGAGAAGTACCTGTCTGATTTTATATGTAGCGATAGTGAGGCCGATTATAATGAAATTATTTTATTTTCTCGATTAAGGCGTATTACGTTGTTAGATTCTATACTCTTGTGTATAGAGGAATTTCTCTACGTGTATCTATGCAATTAAGCGAATAATTTACATAGTATTAAATTTAGGAGGATCACATCTAAGGCATTTACATAATATTATATTTCAGTAAGAAGTAGTCTAAATACTCGTAGTGGATTATAAGTAGTATTAAGGCGTGAAAAGAGCTGTAACTATAAAATTTATCAACTAACTGAGTACTCACAGCCACCTGGCTGCAGCAGCAATAAGTATAGAGTTGTCGATAATAATGCACGGTCTATCGTAACTGCTAATAAATGGTAATTCCACACGACAAGTCAATTATGAACCGACACCGACATAAACATGGCGCGTTGCCGGAATTTACTTGTAATATCGGTTGTTGGAAATGGAAAAAACGGTTTTCCTTTTTTTTATTAGTAAGTTTCTTTTTTTTTCATTGTAATATCTTATAGTTTAGTTTATATATATTATATAATAGTTATGTTATACAAATTACAGGCTTAATTAAAAAAAATAGATCAAATATATAATAAAAAAAAATTAAACATAATGTGAAAGTAGGTAAATTTGAACATTTCATTTAATTAAACATTTCAAAACGTAATTAAACATGACAACTACATGAATGATATTGAAGCGAGAGATTTTATTTAATTTAGAACATTTTTTTTTGCTCGCCTTATCTAAAACTACACACGTCAACGACACTAATTACTTACAACCTACACTTCCTTTTATTTTATCTGTACTTTTATAAGAGTGTATATTAAAGGATATATTGTGACAGTAAACAAGCAAAGCTCCCTATTAGCTCAATATCAACACGTTGTGGGGTTAATAGATATGTGATTATGGATATTATTTAAATTGCCTGACAAATTATACGTCGGTACGCGGTTCCATGCGTTCGCGTCGGTTGCGTTTGGACTTGTATTTCTTGTACGTTCGCGGATATTGACGATTTCTGACAAAATATTTTGTGAGAGTTGTTATTACGTGCAGTGCAGTGTTAAAGTTGAGTACTTTCTCTTAATTTTTATCGTTACTTTTTTTGTGAAATTAGTTTATATTTTAATATATTTTATATTTTAAATTTATATTTTATTTCTTCGCTCTTATAATAAGGCAAAAGCGGGGCGTTAGGTTCCGCCACTCAACATGCAGTGCCTCAAAAATTTGGCGGAAGGTGGGGAACAGAGTGTCTTGAGATTAGGTGTCCTCTGCCTAGCCTGCGGGGATAGCGTAGAACTAAAAAAAATAGTAATAGGAATTATAATTATTTGTATTATGTTAGTATGAAATGACATTGAATGAAAAATGTTATCATGGTGTTTAATCTCAGATTTATGTTTTCTCTCTCTCTATAAATAAAAAAATACATCATTTTCAAAATCCCTGCAGTTTATCTACTCCATATTTTTCTTTCAATCGGCTCTTATTTCTTGGACACGAGTTGTCAATTAGTAGTTGGTACGAAGGAAAATGTGGCCTTCGGGTAAAATTATATTTTACTTGTATATATAAATTACCACATATATAAACTTATCTTTCACCAGTCGAAAATCACTGTTATTACTATCACGTAAATGTCATAATGGAATGTTTCAATTATCAACTAAGGGTCAATGTGATATATCGTACTAGCGTTTGTAAATGCCTCTTCGATCTCACTGCATACTTAACGAAACGTGCAGCTCGTAAATGAATGTCCTTAATTTGTTTTAAATATTATTTCTTGATGGAGGAAATGAAAAGATTGATATTATATTAAATTGCTTTTGATGGATTTATATCGTGTGTAATTTAAGTTTTTATGCTTTTGGGTCCAATTTTTTAGACACATGCAGTAGCCGGGAAGCCGTTAAATGCTATTAAAAGTAAATTACAAATGAATATAATGTATGAAAAAGATTGACTTTTTTACTAAACCATGTGAGTACTGTTTTATGTCTTATGTTATTTCACAAAATTTACAATTTAATTCTTTTTTACTTTATCCTTTTCTCTTTTTTTAGTTATTTAATCATTGTACTGTGCTTGCATGCAAAATTTAATTATTTATTTCAGACTTTTTAAATAAATTTAACAATGCCAGTTGTGGTACACATATTGCAAAATATAATATCTTTGATTAAAATAAGTTTATATGTATTGGACCTTCTCTTTAGCGTGTTGGGAAGAGAGAATCTAGTAGTCAGTTATTTTGTTCTTCTAAAACGGCCACCCATTTCTTCTAAAACGCTAGGGGTGCAACTATTTTATCAGTATTTACGTTACCGTAACTTTTTTACCCATTTTTTTCCCCATAAGCTATACCAAAGTATAATAAATTCAGAAACAATTAACAATAAGTAATTGAAAAGCAGTAAATCAATAAATTTGTCATTGTCCACGGTAATTCAATGGTAATGGACTGACTAATTTACTCCTCATTGATTCGTTTACCGTTTAATAGCACACTTCTGATTCTGTGGGCGTGATTGTTATTTGATCGTAGCGATTGATGCCATTAGTTACTCTACTTTTTATTGGTACAGTGAGAAAGTTCAGGAAAAAACCTAAGAAATAAGTTAATTGTAACAAAAAACTTTTAACAAAAAATACATTACAAGGTTGAACTACTGTAGGTACAAAGCATGCCTGCCCGCTTTATATTACGTTCAATTTTGATATAAATATATTAAAGTATCGAAGAGACACTTTGTAAAACAAGTTTCTTGTAAATTAACCTGAGATTTATTGGAGATACTGAAGGCGATATCGGAATATTAATTTGAATACAGCACAGCCGGCACCTGTGCGTCTAGCACGGCGATGACGTCACTTTATATAATTCATAATCATTATTACTAATCAAAAACCATGTTTTAACTTTTTATTGAATACAATTTGACTTGATTAACATTCTATTACGCGTTGGTTGGCACGTATTCGTGTGTTCTTCATTCATACGGTGAGGTCACATTATTACTTGACGACGCAATCGAAACTATCTATCATATAAGGATAATATTCTGTATACCAAATTTGTTAGTAGCTTGACAAAAGTAGATTTTTTTTATTTAGAAAAGGAAAGCAAAAAAGGGTTAAGTGACGCTGTCTTCCACTTATCGAACAAAAAAATTTTGCTTATATAAGCACAAATTTTATAAATAGATAGTCTAATCCCTGAAGAAATATGAACTCAGAAACATGGAATGCATTCGGATACGTAGAATGCAAAGCATTTTATCTTGCACATCCGATGTAGCAGGAAAGGCAGAGAGGACCTAGTGTTAATTTAACCAGGGGTTCTTACTAGAGCCTTATTCATTCCTTGAATGGGGATAGAACCCACAACCATTGAATTCACAGATACTACTCCATATTGCCACGATGGCAATAAAATGGAGAGTGGTAAAGCTGATTATAGAGTCCAAGACTAGAATATTATATTTTTAATTATTCCCATTGGGATAATATATACCTATACATCTATTTAAAATCTTCCGTTCCAGAATATTATGTCCTCTTATATTATTAAAATATTTAACAAAAACATTTATCGTATTTTATAATCACTACAAAAATGAATATACATACATATGTACGAGTATTTATAATAAGCAAGGAGACGGCAATGATATGCAAGTTGCACAGCAAGCTGACACCGACCGGTCTTGGTGCTAGCTTTATTATGACAAATATGTGATTTATACTCACTCCTCAAATGATATTTATGGGGATGTAATATATCCGAGTTTTATCAGTACTTCGTTCAGTTATTGCAATAGCGTCATAAAAATCGATATTATATTTTAATATTTTAATATTATATTTTATTCTTTTTTCTTGTTTTTTGAAGTAATTTTGTACTGACTTTATACAATTGTGTGAATATGTACATTAACGTAGTAGGTTCATTATAAAAAACGTAACTCAAAATTTTATATATACTTCATTTCATAATAAGGAAAATGAATGGAAATTATTTGGTTTACTTAAGAAATATGAATGTTTAAGACAAGAAACATTGTATAACAAATTAATTACAAATAACATTGCATAACAAACTCATTAGCAAGTGTCCGGATCTTTCATTCAGGGTTACGTTTCAGGGTAGGCAACCTAGGAATCTAGTGTTAAGACACTTCCCATTGTGGCACTTTCGCTCACTTTGTGTCGAATTTTGGAGGCATTGCGTGTTGAGTGACGGAATTCAACGTCGCGCTATGCCTTATTAGCAAAGCGAGATATTGAATATGAAATTTGCTTGAGTGGGAATTGAACTCACAATTTGAAATTAACACTAATACTACCAGAAATCACTAAAGTAAGACACAAATGTGAGACTAAGTTGCAGTACATAATTTTTTGCGGGTTTTTTTGGTTAATCCACTTTCATTTTACTTATACTTAAGATAAATTGAACTTAAAAATCCAAAAATATTTTATTATATCGATTATTAGAATCTATTATTTAATATTATAATCGAGATACAGACCAAGATTACTTGTTGACTCTGGCACTCGCCACTGCGTTAGGTCAACCTACACTGTGGAGGCCGCATGTTATATTCAAAGCTGAAGTTAATTCAACACTACGCTACAAAATGTCAGTTTAAAGTTTAAAGCAATAGGTCGGATGTAAAATAAATAACAAGTTTATTTCGCGATTGATTAGTATTTGCATATGTTTATTAACTAATCTCAGTTAACTTAACATTGTAACGAGATAATTGAATTTGTGTTTATTTTGCAGAATAAAAAAGTAGATTTTTTTAATAGGAATAATGTGGTAAATCTTCTTATACTCTAGTAGGACGACAGATGTTCTGAGCGAAATCGGTTAGGATATACACCGATGGTCCATAAATTGGTGAAGTCAATCTATCCATATAACAGATTTTTATCTTTTTGCTATAGATAAAAATATTTTATCTGGATAGATCTATGTCTGCTCGATTGCATTTGTTGTAGGTGTCAATAGAAACTTATAAAGGAAACGCTGATATTTTCTTTTAGTTTTTGGAATCTCCTGCAGAGTTATTTTTATCTGTATTTGTTAATTAGTTTTTTTATTTAATATGTAGATATTGTAATTTGATTTTTGTTATTGTTTATGAATAATGGGAGAACACATATAATCAGTGGTTCATAATTATATGAAGACATGTCAGGCATATATATGTAACATGTAAAGCTAATGTAACCACTCATAAGTATAAAAGGATAAATTATATATAATATATTAGTAATATACATCATATATTTTTTTTATAATAATTTATATTTAAAAATGTAAAATTGATTCACTAATTTAATAAAAGTATATTCTAAGTTTAACATTATCATAAAAATAAGTGTATTAATAAAAACTTATTAATATACTTATTTTTATGATATATATATAGATTTATACATAGACAGAAAGCTCTTTGTATGTCAGTGGCCATTATTATTTATTATAGAAACTAGAGAAGCACAGATCCCAAGCAAAAAGCTACTATATAACGTAACTAGAATTTCTATTGCCTTGCAGCGCAACAAACAGCACATTTCCTATTAACTCATTACAGTTTTTTTATTCCGAATCCGTGCCACTGCACGTTGAAGATTTACTGATAAGATGACTAAAACCTAAACTGACGTAAGTTTTAGCTTAAACAATATGTTCACAATAGATGGTGTATCGATTTGTGGTGAATATTTTCAACGAATTTAAATATATTAGGGATTATATGATACTAATATTGATTTATTGGTTTTCTTTTATCACTTAACTAGCGGCCAGTCGTAGCGCAGGGGCACAAAGTGTGCCTGTAAACACAGCGCGGCGTTGAGTTCCGATATTCAACACGCAGTGCCTTCAGATTTCGGCGGACAGTGTGTTGGAGTGTCTTAAAACAAGGTTTTCTCTGCCTACCCTGATGCTGTGTGCGGGATACAGCGTGAAACTGATTTGATTTTTTTTATTTTATCACTTATCTGTGTTCGTGAACATAAAAGCTTCTTTTAATCTTACAATGACCTTTGCACGAATACGTGAAAATGTTTTAATACACCATAAATTAATCGAGAAGAGTGTGAAACTTGTGCCATATGGTGTTGAAACCATGGCCAAGTAGGTGTGAAAATACTAGAAGTCGTAAATAGAACCTTGTTATCGCCTCAATCGCTCCAGAAGTGATTAAAGGGTTGCCAACTAGCCTTGATCAGTGAACTAAGAGATATATGGCATTAGTAATTGATTGCTCCGAGTAGGCATTATTAATTGTTATCTGCAATATGTCAAATACATATTCAGGTGCGGTATAGTTCGATTATATTACTTAAAAATGCTGCTTTAAGTTCACCTATTCTAAATGAAATATTTAAATTAAGAACTGGTCAAGTGCGCTCGCTCTTCGAGGGATCCGTACAAATTTCAGGATCGTATGTCGATGAAGTATAATTTACAAAAATTGACATATTTATATTTGCGGGCGAGAGCACTCATTTTATATAAACTGCAAATTATAACTTTGTAACAGTTTTATCTGGAATTTAAGAGTAAATTTGAGTTTTTGGGTTTTTTCCTTTTTTTTTGTACTATAAGTTTTTATTTCCTGCCAAATTTCATAATTCTAGATTATGTGACAAATAGGCAAATTTCAGAGCAGAACATTATATACATACGAATATTAATACTATTTGTAGAGCTAAGCATGGTCCATGTCCATCTTTTATTCTATAACGAAAATAATATATTGGCCCAAACTTTGTGTTTTAAAAAAAAGAAACAAGAAAAAAAACACTATTAACTATATATAATTCGGTATTCCGAGCTAATGCAGTATACTCTATCCAATAGTTGAAAGATATCTGAAAACATCAAAATAAAATTGTTAAATAACGACTTAAGAGTAATGATAGCTTACCAATTGTATTGTTTACTATTTCAATAACAAATATATGGGACAATGGCGGCTGTGTGTTGTTTCTCGCACTTAGTTTAATTTCTATGCGTGATCTGACGGGCCGCGATTGATGTGAATTAGATTGCATCATTGCTGACGTCACTTGGTAAGCACGCCTCGATATACGAAACTGCGGTACGATTGCGAATAGAAATTCAAATGTGCCCTTCAGTTATGAGGT
This sequence comes from Heliconius numata, assembly GCA_016802625.1. NCBI lineage: Eukaryota > Metazoa > Arthropoda > Insecta > Lepidoptera > Nymphalidae > Heliconius > Heliconius numata. The sequence continues at coordinate 2,066,061 of JAEBDU010000004.1, forward strand.
AATCGAACACTATAAATGGAGATAACCCACAAATTATTAATAAATCTATGTATACTATCAATATTTAACTTAGTTGATAAATAAGAAATATTGTAAGCGCTTAGAAAAGTTTGATTTTGATCCGATTATTATATTAATTTATATTTATTGTAACATAAATATGTATTACCACTTATGTAGACAGAGATGTACAAAATGATAATAACAATCAGCTGTATCCCGCACACGGCAAGGTAGACAGAGGACCTACTGTTAGGACACTCCGTTCCCTATTTGCACCGAATTTTGGAGGTATTGCGTGTTAAGTGGCGGAACTCAACGCCACGCTTTGCCTCGACGCCAGAGCGAAGAAATGACAATGTACAAAAAAAAGAAAATAATAATAAATATTAAATTGCTAAAGGTTTCAATCTTTATATATGAACGTTTTAACGGAAATATACAGTTGCATGAGCTTTTTTACTTCTTCTATAATAGCACCTTTAAAGTATAAATACAGATTACTGTATTTATATTAATAATGTTTTGTTATATTGTCATTATTATAGTGATGTCACTGTGCCATACGGTGTTTATTTCATTCCGTGGTGCATTTATCATCGAACCTCTTGACTCCTTGGATATTGATTTGAGAGGCCAATGAAGGCATGAACAGGTTAAGTGCATTCCTATGGTATATGACAATAGGTTATATTGTTTATACAATATGCTTACTTATTATAATAAATTAATATACTTTTAAATACGTTTAAATGAAATGATATAAATGTAGATATAATTGTTGTATTTAAGTGTTACCTATAAGTTAAGATGCATATAGCTAAAAGTTTTAAAAAGTTTTAAAGTTCTTAAAGTAAAATTGAAAATTTTGTTGATAATAGCTACCTCTTAATGAAGTAGGTATGTGACTAAGTAGTAGAATACATGACATAACTGAAAGATTAAAAAAACATATCTAAATTATATTTTTATAACATTTAATAAAAATCACCATCATTAAACACAAACATACAATTTAAATCCCAAAAGGCGTCGTCCATTGTGGTTTATTGAAATAGATATCCTATTTGGTATTGCAGCGTGTGTCGCAAATAAGATTTACTTAGTAATAGTAGAGCTGGAGTCTAGTTAGGCTTATCTCATTCATAGCGAGCTCGTAATTAAAAGCGGGCGGGTACGCGACAATGTACCATTAATTGTGTCGAAATGATTTATAGCTAACACGTAGCTAGCGGAGAGTCGAATGTAAAATACACTAAATACAAATTTTGTTTAATAATCAATATATATATAAGTTTCTTCTGTTACTGAGTGACTGATCGATAAGTGCTATCGTATATAATAAAAATGTAGGAAGTACATAGCATTCCATTGATCTACCTCGCGGATGTCGTGCCCATCACGTTAAACAGCTTAGAACAGTGCCTAGGCCTTGCGACCTAAGTGTAGGCTTAAGGAGGCTCCTTTGAAATGCGCCTTAACATTCGCCTCCACTGTGCGAGCTCCTCTCTGCCTAAAAAAGGAATAAATAAGACACTTTCGTTCTCCAATTTCCGTCGAATTCTTAAGGCATTGCAAGGCGTGTTGAGTGGCGGAATTATCGGGGCGAGAAAATTAACATATTATAAATTCTATTCCCTCGAGTGGGAATCACACTCCCAATCACAGCGTTTACAGTCGCTTGTGCCTCTATGCAACGACGGCTCCTCTAATATATTTTAGATATTTTATTTTTTTAATTAAATTCATGGATATTCCTTGTATTCTTCTCATTAGAATAGTTTTAACGAAAAAAAATATTCATTAAACAATAATACGCAATCACAGACGTTAATAATGTTTACCTGGCTGCTTAATATTGACATTTTGTTCTCATGTAATCGAATATCGTTATGTGCGCAGATTAAAATTTGCTCATTACAAATGGAGTAGCTAATTTACTAATTTGTTCTCTTTTTTTTGTAATAATTGATGGAAACTATAAAAAATATATTTTAAATAGATTTTTTTTATTTTTTGTATATTTAGTGTTTTAACATGTAAATATTTTAGTACACGTATAAAAAAATTGAACTTCGTACTTTCGTATAATTTGTACTTTTGAAAACCACCCAACTACTGCTCTAACTACTAAGCCAAGCGTTTTTATCAAGCTGAGTTGAAACTTAAAGTTAAAACTTTTATTGTTAGCAACCCGTAGTACAAATTTCCGTAAACCAAAGATTATTGCTAACAGTGACAAGTTATAATACGTTAACATTGTTATAAATAGCTGCTTTTGCGCTTGGGTGGTATGCAAGAGGCGTAGATGCGAGTCCCCCACCGTTTATTTATACGTTTCCTAATATAAATAAATATATATAAAAAACAACAATTTATCTTAAAGCCTACAAATATTTTATGCTTATTTAGCTCTAGATATAGTTGTGCGATTTTAATTATCGAAATTGACACTGTTAGCATAATAATTTCCGCCGCGAGCAATTACAAGCATTGCCTTACAACAAGATAAAGGAAATTTTAATTATCGTATCCAACAGGGTACGAGACCAATGAATATTTATTATACACTTTGAGCACTTCATTATTTTATACCGGATGAATACAGATTGATATCGCCACTACGTTTTTTTTATAAAACACTGTAAAATTGTAATGGAAGAGGAAAGAAATAATTAAATTCCATATATTATATGTATTTTTAATTGACATTTTTTTATGTATAATTAAAATAATTACAGCGTATATTTGAAATCGTGTGACATAATTAGAGTACTTGACTTCCGTAACTGTTTCAAGTGAGCTTAAAGCTTCTTATCAATTTTGTGTGGAAATGCTTAAGTTAACACGTGTTAACATTATTACTTGCATTTTTATTTGAAAATCACTCGTTACCACTACATTATTTCAATGGCACTCGAAATAAATCTTTTGTTCTAACTTATTTGAACAGATTGTGGCCACGAAAGCTTCTAATTCGTGTAGGCTTTTCTTAATGGGACGCGAGTGTTGTACATGCAATTGTTTGAACAAGATCTTCTTAATAACCATACTTTCTCTGTACTTGTGACTTGTGATTGTTAATTAAATTAGAGAAAAATTGAAAGCGTGCCTTAAATATAAATAGTACATCATGATTATATAAAATTTAACTTTAACTAGCTAAATATTTTTTATTAAAAATAATATTTTACAATATGATATATTAAATTCGTTAGTTATTAATGTTATAGGTCTCTTATAATTGCTTTCTTGATGATGCTGTCAATTAATCATTGCTGTAAAAGCAAATTTGGCGGATTCCAGCATTTTTGTCAGTTTTTCATAATGTGAGTTTTGTTTCGAGTCAATTCAATGAAAATTACTTAAGATACATTCGAATTTAGTTACAACAATATTGAAAGAATATCCTACTCGTATTTATCTGGGATATTGAATATTTTACTATATTAAGAAACAGACCAGCGTCATTTATAACACAATACTTAGATTACGTTCAATAAACACACCATAAAGACCACCCATTTATTCTTACTTTATCGGGACGAACTACTGCATTCACAAATAGACGTCGTTTATTTGAAGAAATAAACTTACAATTTCATTACAAAACAAAGCTATGGATTTTCTATGGACGAAAGCGCGTGGGTCGCTATCCTACATCGACCTCGGAAATATATATATTCTGAACAATAACTTGTATTAAAATTTATTTTCTTCTGTAATAAGTACGTTGTTGAGTATAAGCAATATTATTCTTTATATACTAATTATTAAACACCTTATTGGCTTAAAGTGCATCTTTATTGGAAGTTATTAATATAATAAGTAAGACAAGTGGCAATAATAGTTGGGTCTGCTTCATATAATTGCCCTTATAGGGAGAATGTCACGATAGCAGAAGCAAGTTTAAAAGTGATGAAGCCTGAGGAAACATAACCTAAGGAAACCATAGAAAAAAAATTAAATTAAGACATTTAATTTTATTTTAATTGTTATTAATTTTGTTTAGTAAAGAGGTATGAGAGGCGAAGTGGTTCAATACCTCAATCTCGGTGTCAACCGCGATGGGAACGGGCCATTAAGTACTACGTTGAACTCGCAAGACTAAACTGCATACTTATATTTTCACAATGACATGTCCGTCGGTAAAGACCGAGCGAGCAGAAAGAATTAAAATAAACTCACTCAGATTTAGGGATCGAAGCGAAGTATTACAAAATACATAACTCTACGTTGGTGTAAATGTAAACCCATTTTATATAAAACGAGTCCGTTCCGCCTAAGCATTTCTCTTTCGCGTTGGAAACCGGGCTTGACTGCAAAAGCGATGGCTATGGATGGATGAATGATTTATTTTAATTTTGGAAATCATTTAATAATAATATCTTGAGTTCGGACGAGAAGTAAATATCGGAGAGTGCCTATATTCTCTCTATTTCTATAACAAAACTTTGTGAAAACAAAAAGGAGTGTAAGAAAATATTAATGTCTTATTTATACCTTCATACTATATACCTATGTATGTTCATAAAGCTTGGTGGTGTGAATACACGTGGGATGCTATTGTGGCGATTTTGTTCAAAATAATTTATAATGCGCGTTAAACTCTATGAACCGCGAACAGTTTGCGGCTTATGAGAGGTTCACGCGTGCAATTTAATATAAGTGCTTTTAATGACTGAACTCTAAAAGGATATGCCATTTAAACATTGATTTAACCTGAATAGGCATTATAAAATGAGAATTGATCTTTAGAAATCGTTTTTTTATTAAAACTGGTAAACTATTAGGAAGGGAAAGGAAAGGAGTAAAATAGAATATGTTATGGGATAATACAGTAAAGGGCACAAGCGTGTGATTGTAAGGTTGTGGGTTCGATTCCCACTCGAGGAAGAGAAATATTAAATATTTTCATTTTTTCGCTCTGGTCTTGAGCAAGGCAAGTCCGGTCAAGTCTTCTGTTAAGGCATGGCGTTGAGTTCTGCCACTCAACATGCAATGCATCCAGAATTCGGCGAGACAGAGTGTTTTAACACTAGGCTACTATTGTAGACAGGGGTCTACCCTGCAAGATGTGGTATAGAGAGAAGCTTAAAAAAATGTAGAGCTGTGAATTGCAATAAAAATAGTAATTGTCGACACCGGATGCTACCTACATCTTCCGATGTGCGTTCCGGTACACAATGAACTGCAATATCTTAAATATAGAAAACTGTTATACAATGAAAATTAAATAAAGCCTACGCTCAAATTTAATGCTTCCTAGATATTGCTATAATAAGTAATAAACCTTAAGAAAATATATTGTTAAGCTTAATATAGAAATAAGTGCCGTTATATTGAAATAGACCTAATGTAATAACTCACCTTAAGGTACTACACAAAAGCCTTTGAAATATATTATAGTTAAAATAAAATTACTTGCATATTTGTTCCGGATGGTTTTAATGATTATTTAAATAGTAGGATATATTATATTGCTTAACCCAACTCCTTTTATGTATATAAGTATTTACCATAATACCAAACTAGTGCACATAAATTCTCTCCCAGATAGTGTTACCTTAGCGCGCACATCGGCTCGCGACAGATTGTGTTACTAGCACTTAAATTTTATTTCTTTATGAACTTTTATTATTTTATAAGCGAAATGGACCTTTGTGTTCTTTGTTGCGAAATGCTAGGTGGTCCTTGCTCGTATCGCGTAATAAAACTGCATTTAGTGCGGAATGAGTAATCGAACATTGTTTATGGACTTGGTCCACAATAACGTTGTCATTTCAATATTTTTTCTGTTACAACCAGATAAATTACTTAGTCGTGTTCTTCCTGTAATAAAAACGTCTTGTCCTTAATGAATAGTTATTTCGTATCGTTATTATATGTGGATATATAATATGAGTTCAAATATGTGATAGTGCGCCGTGCACACTAGTGAAGTGAGTTAGGACAGGCGATAGAGATTCATCGCAACTCACCGCGATACACGTGCGGAGATAGTGAGATGACTTTTGAGATGGATGCACAGATTCAGACCCTTTGACTTGGACTCCTATGAGAAAATATCATATTAACGAACTAAAAATTATTTTTATTTACAAAATATTTTGGATTGAGTAAACTTATGATGCCTTTGGTTGTCGGTTCAATTTCCACTCGCGGTAATAGTTGTGTTTAAATTATTTTCGTTTCCCCATTTATAAAGATAAGTAAGATATAATGTGGCGTTAAGTTCCGTCAATCAACACACAATTTCTCAAATTCAAAGAACAAGTCTTATTCAGTCTTACCTACTTGCTTGCCATACATATAGCTGAAAAAAATAATTATAACAGTAAGAAAATATTACAAAATTACTTAAAGAATGAAGCAATTACAGCATATTTATTCTCATAACATATTAATTTTGATCTTTAACGAGTGTTGAGAGTATATAACAAGATATATTGCATTCCGACACGAAACAGTCGTAAGGTAATCTAGGCGCAATAAAAACCTATTTATTATTAATTATTCCTTTAAAAGGTAACGTGTGAGCAAATGCATTAGTTTTCTTATTTATTATTAGAAAGTTCCCTTTCTATTGGAATGAGAAAATTGACTTTCGATTGCTAATAAGGTTTTAATTGTAAATTAATATAAATTTGATGTGTTTATTCCCAACAGTTGATTGTTTTACCGACTCTATTTATTTAATACTAATGTGTCTGTTAACATGAATTTGTAGTACCTATAGAAAATGTTTTTGGGGTTCGGTGGCTCAAGAAGTAAAAACGGAACCCTTATAGGATCACTTTATTGTCCGTTTGTCAAGACTATTTATAGCGAGACCGAATGGAGGTATCAATATGAAATTAATATCAAATATTTAGGTCTTGAAATAAAAAAAAATCAAGCTTTTAGGTCAACGCAATCAAAAAGTACGTCATCAATTAATAATAGTTGGCGATAACTCATTAAATATTTTATACGATATTATATTATCAATCGAAGAAAGTCTAATTTTATTTATATTTAGCTTCACGCTATATCTATCTTCACAATATAAATATTTTTTAAATATTTATTTAATATAAATTTCATATAACTAACGTAACAACGGATAAAGTGGGCGAAACAGCTGAATAGATTGAATTATGCTTTATAATATAAATTATACTAGCACAAATAATATTATGGAGGTGAGAAGATCATTCGATAGCTATCGGGGAAGGAAGAACTGAATGGAAATGGCCAGTGAATGAAACCAGTTGGGTCAGTCTAAAGTGATACTCGTATTCTATTGAAAGTTTTACGTGTAAATGCTGTAAATATTTATTTTTCATTTTCATTTTATATTGACGCCAGGCGTGGCGCAGCGCATAAAGTGTGACAGTAAACTCGACAGGTTGTGGGATCGATTCCCATTCGAGGATTTCCTTGAGTGAAATTAATTATTTCATTACCTTGCGTATATATATATACTTTTCATTTCATCGCTCTGGTGTCAAGGCAAAGCGGCGTTGAGTTCCGCCACTCAACACGCAATGCTTCCAGAATTCAGCGGAATATGGGGAATAGAGTGTCTTAACAATATATATACATTTGTATTAGAATAAACTTATACTGTAGACTAGTTTCATCGTTTAAGTTTATTACTTTAATCCATTCTTGATTGTAAGTTCTTGTGAAGGCTTTTGAATATAAAATTTGAATTTATTGGAAGCTTAATATTCTCTGAGTTAAAATTTATAAAATACAGTGTTATAGTTAATATGTTTTTGACATTTTACAGTTCCGCATTTCTGTGCTAAATGGGCAAGTGCACATTTTTACATATATGTAGTATATATGTGCAGTATATAAATACATAATGGATTTCTATATAAAAAGTAGAGGTTAGACGTGGCGCAGGGGCTCAAGCGTGTGACTGTAAGCGTGACAGATCATGGGTTCGATTTCCATTCGAGGCAATGAAATATTTAATATTTTCATTTTTTCGATCTGGTTTTAAGGACAAGCTCAGCTTTGAGTTCCACCTCATAACATGCAATGCCTCTAGAATTTGGAAAGTGGGGAGCGGAGTATCTTAACACTAAAGCTGTCTCTAGCTAACCTGTGAAATACATAGAGATAAAAAAGAAACATTATAAGTGTAAGTGCAGCTTCAAAATGTGTTCGAGATTTAATCACATTTAGAATAGGAAAATTATATTAAAATTAAATGTTATTTATATGAAATTGTATAGTACACGCTTATATTATTAGTATGGAGACAAATGTGCGTAGGCCATAAGTCAGCAGACGTGTCAACGAGATTTACTGCCATAACATAATACTATTGCGAAACCCTGTGCCTGGTGAGTTGGCTGGTGAAGTAAAGTGTCGTTAGCAATATATTAGTATATACGTCTGTTTGCTTAGAACTGACGCGCGTATCGTCTAGCACATCGCGCATTTATTAGGCAAATTGCTTTTGATGGAATTAATATTGTATTTAACGTTAAATGTATGTGATTTATGGAGTTTCACGTTGATAATCCTCTATTATTTCAAATAAAACATAATATGAAAGCTTATTCAGAAATGAATATAATAGAAATTAATGAATTATTTACTTATTACTTTCGAAGTAAATAGTGAATACCTTTAAAACTTATTATTGATTTACTGGTTATAAACGGCTTTTTGTCACTTATTTAATTATTTTTACCATTTATATATGGTTCAAGTTTCATTTGTCAATCATGACACAATACCCCTAAGTGTGAAATAGAGTGACTTATTATCATTTTTATCTCGTAACTTCCATATAGGTACGCATACGTATACACTTAGACCTATATAAATAAACTATTTTCATAAAATACAACTAAATGCAAATAAAACTTCTTATGTGTACTTATTGTATGTAAAAATAGTAATACAAATTAAATACAAGAACATACGCTATTTAAAAAGACATTCGCCACTAAAATTGAATATATGTTTATTGAGTCATACAAAAGTTTATGCGCCGGTTGCTTAGCGGAATGGAGTTCCGCAGCTATATCAGACAGTTATACTTATTTATAACTTTGTGCAATTGTAGTCTCGACACTCGGCCCGTAAGGCGATGCAGGGCTAACGCTATTGTATGTGAGCATAAAGCAAGAAATATCTTGTGGTTCCGTCGCTCATAAAGTCCTACGAGAACTTTATATTTTAACCTTATCGTTGGGTGTGGGAATGCAATGGGCGAATCTAATTTTACAGATGACAACAGGCTTCTTTAGAGTCTGGCCTTTATTTTGATATCAAGTTTAACGTGTCAAAGCCAACGACTTGACTATTTCATTATTACTTTGTCTATAGATCTTATAACATTTTTAAATGAAGACTTTAAAATAAAAAATAATCAATGTGTGCATGTATTAGTATTTTGTTAACATTTAAATAGTCCTGCTATAAACCAAAAAAACTAAAACAATATCAAGAGAATATCCTCATTATACCTGCGCCAATAAATTTCAAAGCTAAGCCTGCAAATCTTAACAACTCAACAAAATGTTTTAGTGTTAATCTTTATCAGGCCAATCTAAATGGACTTAATGTTTGCCAAACTAAGCTAACAAGATACACTACCTTTATGCCACTAAATTAGAGTCTGAAACCTTAAAAAAAGGACTATCACCGCCGGAGAGGCTATGACGTCATAATTAAGGGGTCCGTCACACCGCCGCGAGATGAGTCAGTGGACTGCCGTGAGAAAATTATAAGATAAAAAAGTAAAAGTGCTTTCTTCAACAGGAGCGCAAAATTGAAGTTCGATTATATTT
>JAEBDU010000004.1:2075870-2150704 GCA_016802625.1 Heliconius numata
ACATATCTCATTATCCAAATATGAAACCTCGGGCCCATCACGAGGCCCGTATTTCAAACGGAAACATTGGAAGTTAAATCAGCTTTTAACAATATAAATTTTGCATTGACACACATCGTCCCAGCCATAAATTTCACACTCGTTTTGTTTCCCACCAACATTTTTATGTGGACAACTTCAAAAAATACTTCCCAAATAACTCTGAGCATAAATAAATAAAGCGGTGTGGTAGTAAATGTCAATAATATGCAAAATAATGGATGTTAATCTCGGCGGGATTTGTGATTTGCGAGCGCGCTCACATCAAACATCGGGCGCTGTTATTATTTGAGGGATATTTTTTGTGTTCGGAGGTTGTCGCTACTCTCGTCAAGGCTATAACGTATTGGGGTTCACGAGAGGTCAACACGCTCTTATGTCATCCGTTGATTTGTATCACTTACGAGTGAACTTCATTATGTTTATTTCTTCGCACTGGTGTCAAGTTTCGCTATTATACACGCAATGGTTCAAGAATGCTGCCCAGCCTGTTGAGTATGGTATCCCGTACTACCGCGTGAAGCTAATATTTTTTTTTATTTAATAAAAGTTATTTCAATTAACAGATATTTTCTCCAAATGAACAAAGACTCAACATTTTGATTATTATTAACGTCGACACCTAAAAAGAAACCACAATATAAAATTTAACGTATACGGTTTGTCTGAGTGTACCAGAAGTGTATCAATTAGCGGGTCAAAGAGATATAAAGAGAAGGAGCGCCCGCCCACGCCCACGCGTGACCTATTGACATTGTTTATTATTTTTGTTATTGCTCGTTGCAAACTGTGTAAATAGTAATTAATTCCCACATACTTTCACATCAACGCTCGCCGTATTAGCTGCAAATTTGGTCATTGGCCCAGCTGCCTACTTTAATTTAACAAAGGATAAGAGTGAGTGGCTTAAATAAATATTATTTATGTAAGGACAAAAAAAATATATTCTAATTTTTGTTACAATAATTTTAACTTTTTAAATATTTCATACACTATGGACACGTGGTCCGTCCGTCCTTGTCTTAGCTAATAAGTTCACCTTTTAGACCTCTTAATAGACATATATTCGTAGACATACATAGACAATATGACTAAATTATTATTTATTAATATTTTTATTTCTTTGCTCTGGTATCAAGGCAAATACGCGACGTTGAGTTATAATTCAACACTCAATGCCTTGAAAATTAGACGAAAAGTGGTAAAGGGAGTGTCTTAACACTAGGTTCCCTTAGCTTATCCTGCTATATGCGTGACACAGCGTGAAGCTGAAAAAAATATATAGGTACACCTTATGAATCTTATGTTTCAAATATTAGTTCGTAGTCTTGAACCTAGCCGAATCTTAGAATTACATAAATATAAAGAAATCCATTTTATATACATTTGACACAGAGGTTGCAATTATTTAAAAAAAAACTAAAAAGGATTCTTAATACGTTTTCTATAACTTAATTACTTACATATATTTAAAATGTTTTAGTTTTATAATTTTCATTTGTTAATTTAATTATTCTACGGACAGAGTGCGAATTTAATCGTAGTAAATTGATTAAGATACATTTAATTGCCGGATTTCCTTTATAATTGACTTCCTGCTTCGATTTTACTAAAAATATTCAAATATATACAGAGATGTAACGGAAGTTATTGATTTCTTCAATTTTCTATGTGAGAAATCAATTTGATAATAGGACCGAGTAAGTACTTCACGCGTCTTATCAATTTTTTTTGTACCACTAAAGCTATAAAATAAATTAATTTAAATTTACTTCTCTCCAATATTTTTAATTATAAGTAGTCATTGATATTTTATATTTATTAAGCCGTTAAAAGTACGTGAGATTTTATTTATCAGCTTGACGCTGTATCCCGCTCACACCAGGGTAGGCAGGGGAAACCTAGTGTTAAGACACTTGGTTTCCCACTTTCCTCCGAATTTAATAGGCATTGCGTATTAAGTGGCGGAACTCAACGCCGCGTTTTGCCTCGACAACAGAGCAAAGAAATGAAAACATGATACGATTATGTGTATTTATTAGTTCAATTGTGTAAATAAAAGAATTATAAGATATATTTTGTAATCGCAAATATTTTCACAGTACCAATCATTTAAAGCACGTACTGCACTCCCACACGGAGCAGACAGGATGTGCAGATATCTCCTGTAATCGCCCTAATTGATGCATTCTCTCTAATTTTACCCACACCCTGCCTGTGTGGGCGCATTCACTATTTCCATCTCATTGGCATTTCTTTTATAATTAGATCAACAGATATAGGTAAGGTGAGGCATGAAGCCAGTCGTGGCGCAGAGGTACAAAGTGTGACGGTAGGTGCGGCAGGTTGTGGGTTCGATTCCCATTCGAGGATATAAAATATTTGCATTCGCACTGATGTCGAGGCAAATCGCAGCGTAGAGTTCCGCCGCTCAACACGTAATGCCTCTAGAATTCGGTGACGATGATGTTATAACAGTTCGTCTTGAGTGGCCTATGTCCAGTACTTGGCGTTATAAGGCTGTGCTGATGATTTATAAAGCTGGGTGATACAACAGCGAAGCCTCGTACAATATTTTCATACTCAATTCTGGTGATTAGGTATTGACAATGAAAGTAAAATATAATTCAAATTACAAAATTTTTGAGCCAACGCAAACTTCAGCAAGTTCGCTTGCGTTATCTTTAAATATCTTATTTAATGATTTGTATATTATAAAAACTTTATTACTAAAATGACTGTTCATAATATATAAATATACGAAATCGTTCAAACATAATACAATCCAATAAAATAGTGTTAATATAAAATAATTTAATTTGACATTTGTTGTTATTTATTACAGGGAGACACAAAAGCTCTCTGAACTAATCGCGACGACAATCAAACAAACGAATTAGCCAACCTATTCATAAATCTGTGTAAATATTTGTTGCATATAACACGCTAATTCTTTAAATATCTCTTAGAATACTTACGAGCTTGGTATTTTGTGTTCATTATTGAGGCATGCATAATATTAAATGTGAAACCTACATCGTGGTTAAAAATCGTCTTAACTTTCATCACTCTAGCCTCTATCGCAAAGCAGTAAGGGATAAAGACGTATGAAATTTAAATCGGCTTTGCATAAAAAGCGATCATGCCTTAAAAAAATGCCGCATTGAAAACTCGACGATACATTCAGAGACGTAAATGGAGAAATAATTGATTCTAATGATAAACAAGATGCGCAAAGTCATTTTAAACTGCATTCAATATGCGCATGCGTGCTGATGTGTGCAATGATGTCACAAAAAATGAGAACCCGCGTTTTCCTATATTTATGTGAGGATTGAAGACAGTCGCCGCAAAAAAGTAATGTACGGTGAATACTTTAATTATGTACATTTACTCCAGTGCGGAGTTTAGCAAGAGAATTACGAGTATAGCTTCGAAGATTCCATTTAATCGCGATATAAGTTGAATCGTTCGCGAATTGATATGCGTTTATATAATGTTTTCTTAAATTAAAACACAATTAGGATATGAATATACGAAATAAACATTAGCTCGATGATATTTATAAGATTTTTTAACTTTCTAAAAACTGTTAATGAAAATTGTAAGGAGAAATCTTGATATATCTTGTATAGTAAAGAAATATTCTTGGAGTACTTAAGTCAGAGCATTTACGTTCTAATAAAATTCTAATTTGTATAATTGTAGGTATATTAATTCGAATCCAGCCGTAGTTCAGACTGTAAATGCCACAGGTAGAGAGTTCAATTCTTTCTCGAGAAAATTCAATATTTAATATCTTCATTTCTTCACTCTGCTGTCGAGGTAAGGTGCGGCGTTGAGTCCCACCACTCAGCACGCAATGCTTCTAGAATTTGCGGCGGAAAACGGGGAACGGAGTATCATAGCACTGGGTTCCCTCTGCCTACCCTGCTGTGAGTGGGATATAGCTTAAAGCAAAAAAAATGTGCACTATATGGCAATTAATACATAACTTTGAATAACTTCTGATTGATCGTAAGGTCAAAATTTCTTGTCAGTATTTTTAAAAAGGCATTTTATGATTATTACACATAAAATATGGTCTAAGTGATTAAAATTCTTGTTTAATCTCACTCGATTCGAACTTTTTTCAAATGCTAGTTTTTGATTATATCTTAAATCTCAAAAGTTTCATTCATAAGTCGTCCACAGATGGTTATCGCAGTCCTTATGCATTCCTTTCAAGAGCAGTCACGTCATAATCAGTCTCTACAAAATATTTAGTTTTCTCTTAATAATGTTTGGTAACCCTTTATTAATAAATTAAACTTAACGAAATTCTCGTAATAAATATAAAAATAAATGTAAAAGCTTTGTTTTTTACATAAAAATAATTTTCACACTGTTACGCACTGTTCGTTATAATAATTGAATGAAAGGATTTTTTTGCTTCACGGTATATCCTGCACACTGCAGGATAGGCAAAGGGAACTGAGGACCTGAGTGGCAGAGTTAATTTATTTCCTCAAGTGGGAATCGAATCTACGATCTGTCACATTTACAGTCGCACTCCACCGCTGGCCCCAAAAGTAAAAAGTACAGATAAAAATTTAAATAATGCTAAGTTTTTTAAAGTTTATACCTAATATAAAAATATGTATAGACTTATGACTTTTAAAATAATTACGTAGTTAATATACGTTGAAAAGCTTCGATGCTAAATGAAATATTTAGTCCGCTGTACCATTAAATTGGGCGCGGCTTATAATACGCCACGATCGGTCACGTTTATTTTAATGGACCAATTATATACTTGTAGTTGTCTTTTTTACTCCATATTCAGATTTAATTCGTTGTTTGACATTTATTTTGAATGAACTGAGAATATATTAGCTTTGCGCTCTTATGGATTGGTTCGCGTATATTTAAATAATTTCGTTTTTTTTTCACATATGTATATTATAAAGGCTAAAGTTATTATATTTTGACTAAAAAAGTGAATTCTGGTAGACGCCTTCAAGTAAGACCAGACTGTGTTGAAGACGTGTATAAATTAGGTGCGCGCGAGCGTCGACGATCAACAAAACCACAACAACAAATATCGCTACAGAAATCTAAGCTTTTACACCTCCCGTCGCTGAACTGTTACGACGGACGATTAGGTTTGTTTAAGGAATATTTTATTTTCAATAGTGTATTTTTTATTTGTAGCTTTTTTATCAATATTTTATAAAAAAATACATTTGTTAAAGTAAAATACCGTTTTAAGTAAAATTTGTTGAGATTATCGGCACAGCGAGCGACTCACTGAAATCGCGACGGTTCTGGGTTTGACTCCTATTTAAGTGAATCAATTGGTTTCATTTCCTCGTTCTCACAGTCACAAGACAAAATATTGCGTTGATTTCCGCCACTCAACTCTCAATGTCTTGAAAATTAGTCGGTCAATCGTAGCACTAGGTTCCCTCTGTTTACTCTACTATATAGGTATATACTGCATACTACTAAATTATAAAAAAAACATAACATAATATAATATAAATAAACTACAAAACGTGAGATGTAAAAAGCCTCGCATTCACAGACGCCGCCGCAGCACCCACTAGGCGCCGCTCGGTTACCAAAATGTAATCTTTTTGGACTTCCACTCGTCCTTTTTTCAGTCTTTTGGGGGTCCACATGCGTCGTTTTTTAATGAATCGGTGTTAACCTTCACATGAAACGAGTAACAGGGTGCCGATTGGAGATAAACACGCAGTTTGATTTCTTTTTTAAAAGTTAAAACGGTTGAAATGACAGGATATCGCGCGGTGTTTGATTGTGGGTTTGATAGCAATCTTATTGTTTTGTTAAAGGGTGGTTTACAAGATTTACTAAAAATATTAATAAAATATTGGTTATTCGTCAAACCTCAGTTAGTACAATATTTATAGAATATCTTTAGGTGAATAGTATTTACAGTATTTCGCCTACGCCTAACGAATATAAAGGTCATAAAATATACATTAAAATCGATGTGTAGGATGGATTGAAATACGTTCTAGCTGAGTTTCAATATTAAAATTAAATTTGACCATCATATATACGACAAGATAATTTTCATTATCAAGAATAAAAAAAGTATTAAACTAAGTTATTTGAAAATAACTATAAATTTCTTATAGCGCCATCTATGCATAAAATATGAAAACTTTAGTAAAGTAGCAAAGTACTACATTTTAAGATTTTGATATTATATTTAAACTTTGAAAATAATAAATAGATTTTTATATTTGCTGATTCATTCTATTATTTTTATTTAATATAACTAAAGGTATTATTTTGAAAGTTCCGCTACTCAACACTAGATGGCAGACATTAAGTCCCTAGGCTTAATATAATTTATCTATAATATTTTTAATATGAAACTTGGATGATGTCTAATGCCCAATTTGAAAAATATATATAATGTAATTGTAACATTAATATTAAAGTATATAGTGACCAAGTAAAACCAAGTTAGTTTTGTACTAAAAAAGCGCACAAGCGCGTACATAGATCGAAAATATTTGTTATTCTTAAACTAATTGTTAAGAGATTAAGCACCTGATTACTGCTTATTACTTTTTTATACCATTAGAGTCTTTATGACAAAATTACAGTCTTATAACTATAGAAGGACTTCTAATTTAACACAGTTTGTAATTTTAAATTAGCAAATACACTCAATTATTTTCTGTTTGAATTTTTTTTCAAGATAATTTGTATTCGGCCATATACTCTGTTTCAATCGCTAATTAGATGGCAATTACCGAGGCCTCAATGTCGATAGCTGGATATTTTCACCTTTTTGGCTAATATAAATTAAAACAAATTGAACATATTTTTAGGATGCCAAAAAATGTTATAACTGTTAACTTAGTTCTTAATTAATTATTTTTAATCGTAATTATTGTTTTAAAATTTATATACATTTTTATAATATGCAACTTCCTCAAAGAGTCAGCTCCTGGTGGCATTATCCTCTTTATTTTCTTGATTATATTAATTTTAAATTATAAAAAAATAATGAGAAGTACAAATTCGATATATTATTTTAACAAGGCTTCACGCTGATAGGATTAATGGTTCAGCACACCACACTTGAAACCCGCGGCATCTTTAATCTCCCTCGAATCATAAACCATTCGTTAGGCCGAGTTATAAGTTATTACATCTATATCAATATAAAGCTAGGCGCCACTGGAAGAAGGCGGGACTTAAGGAAATTGGCGGGTCGGAACCTTTTCAAATTTGTACGTATGCATTTTGTATAAATTCTTCTTGTTTAGCGGTGGTCGATTCTTCGAATATATTCATTGATAAAATTTTATGAATAGCACAGACACTGTCTGGCTTTGGAGAGTTTTGAATGTCGATTTTCCTTATATTAAATAAATTGTGTAATTTTCTCAACAGCGCACGCTTATTTCGTGCCAATTTTGGCTGTAAAATCTGTTCACGCTTATCATGAGAATGAATTGTCATCGACTAACAAAAAATCTTAAAATTGAATTTTATAAGGTAAACGAATATTCATTGTACTCAATAGCTTATAAAAATATAGTGCCGATCGGGTGTCATTGTGGCGCATAGGCACAAGCGTGCGACTGTAAACGCAGCAGTTGTGGGTTCTATTTCCACTAGAGTGGGGAGCGAAATGTTTAATACTTTCCTTACAATACAACGATATCACACTAAAATATATACAATAATGTAAAACAATACAAATAAGATTTCTTATAAGTTATATCAATCGCATGAAACAAATGGAAATTTTGCTGCGGCAAAGATGCGCAGATCCAAATTATGCTACATGAGATAATATTTGTATATCGAAATTTTATATAGGTACGCTTATAATCGTGGATTTATGGTGAAAATTGTACTAATGTCATGTACTAATGTCAGGACGTCATGTTTTTAACCTTCTGTTTAAGCGTGATGTGTTGAGTGGTGGAGCTTAACGTCACGAGAAAGAAGGCAAGCTTGTTTGCAATTTTACATTGTATCCCACATATCGCAGAGTAGACAGAGAGAACCCAGTGTTGAGGCCTTCTGGTAATTAGACACTACACGATACTAACAAACTTACAAAATCTAATTCAAATTGAACAATTTTAATATAAGCATAATATTGTGTATAAGTTTTCGGTGAAAATGGAATATATGGTATTAAATTAGTTAGTCCCGATTACGGATACTGTGACATAAAATTAAAAATGATATAGTTATAAGTCCACGGCGACAACGCAGGCAACGACAAGTACTGAACACAATACTTTCACCCGATTACATTAACCATTGATCTCTCACCACCAAATCTCACACAAATGAAGCATGCTAACAAAGCGCACGCGGCCCATCAAAGCTATAGTCCACGAGATCACCAGATAAACCTGGTGCATCGCAAAAACTGCCAGTTTACAAAACTAACCACTTTGTTTTACAGATTAGCATCTGCGTTCAATCCTCAATCCTCACTCCTCAATGGATGTAACTGTATCTCCCCTGTATATTCAATAAACAGTTTCTGTACGTATCTCCAACAAAACGTTAATCCGTTAAAGTAGCCGACGGCGAATAATGATTTTAACAATTGTTGGACCAAACAAAGTCCTGGCTGCCATTATGTGGTGCACAAAGGGTTTCTGTGCACAGCGAATTGACGTTACAGGACTTGTAACGCCTTGACGCTTCTGTGCCGGACACATAATGTGCGCGGTGATGCAAACGAGCTGTTAGATGATTCATTGATGTCTTTCTTTCATTTTTGCATTTTGGGTTGCAACATCCGGTTGACGCTTTCAAGTTTAATCTAAATTGGGTTATGTTTTTAATTTAATTATTTTTTGTTTATATTTTTTTGTTACAAATTTTTTACTAATTATTTGATACTCGTTTCGTGATAAATTTTATTTTTCGATTAACTATTTTAGTATTTATTTTAAAAGTTCTTTATAATCATAAGAATCAGTTAACATATCGACATGATAAGGTTCACATGACAACAGCGAGCGACCAACAGTATATAACAATAACCAAGCGCGTCCAACATTCCGCACGCGAAGTAACACCATATCCTTGGGAATGTAGCGCTCTCCCATCGAAATATTTCAAAACTCGATCACTATCTCGACGACTACGCAGCGAGTTATTGAATAAGACGTGAAAAATGATGAGTACGGCCCAAAGGCCCCGCCGACGATTGGTCTTCTCTTTTTTTGAGTTCATTTTCAGCCGGCGAAAAGGGATAGCAAATTTGGGGGAACAAAGGCGGTCTGATGTGACAGAAGTGTTCGATATGCCTTCGCCCGCTCGGTGAGGTCCGAACCAGCGGGGCAACCAGCGGGGGGCTATTCGGGCCCCGAGCCCGTCTCGCCCACAGCGCGATCTCTCACGGTTTTGTTGTCACGTAATTACCTAATTTATTACACTGCAACTGCAGACGGGTGATAACTCGCCCAGCACCAGCACCCAGGTGGTGCTCAGTGGGATTCTTTCAGAGGGCGGTGTGTTTGCCCTTCGTGGACGCCGTTTCCCGAAATTAAGACATTAGCGGCTACCACCTCTTAAGTGGCTTGACTCATCGATTGTCACCGGTGTCTTTTATTTATGCATAATTTTTTTATGCATAAATAATTGTAAAACTAATTTGATAGACATTAATTCAGTTTTTTTACATTTTTAATACACTAGTTATTCAGAACTTAGGAAAGAAATAAGTATATTAAGGTTCAAAACACGCTGCATTCAATTCTTAATAAATATTAATTCGGTTTATTAGTCAATAGCCAGGTTGATTAAAAATTGTATTGTAAAAATAACTTGGAGCCGAATTATCATTCACAAAAATGTCTGCTCACTGCCACATTTTTGTGAATGATAATTCATATTTCTAATAATATTTAAAAAGTTATTAAAAAAAACTATCTTCTTAGTATAATATAAAATTGTATATTTAGACCTGCATATGTGAGATGCGCAGTAATGAACGCAACGTCTACCAGCAGCCTAGTAGCCGGTATGGTGTTTCAGGGGGTATAGAGAATGGCAACGCACCTGTAGCTTCTCTGGTGTTGCACGGAGTCGTGGGTGGCGGTGATCACTTACCATCAGGTGACCCGTACGCTCGCTTACTTTGTCTTCTCTATAAAAATATAAATAAATGATATATGAAAGCATCAGCTGTCTTAAAATTCTTGTTTTTTGACGTGGCTAGCTCTCGGAACAATGTGCAATAATAGAATTTATAGTGGCAATGTGAACAATTTTACTAGGTACTTAGGAGATGACCAAAAAGCTATAAACGGTCAACTAAAGGTTTTTATGTTAAGGTTTTGTTCATTTGTATAATTCATCTTCCTAAACCGTAATGTCAATTAGTTCACATACCTACACGTTTTTTAAAGTTATATAAAATGTTATTGTGTGTTACCAAGTATACTTTTAATTAGACTTAAACCATTATTATTAGCCCAGTCAGGACCTGTCTTACCTAAAAAATATAGTATGTCCTTTTTTTTCATTATATTGAATTCATTGTAAGGTGTTTAAATGACATCTACAAAAAATACAGTTTAGAGGACAGTCGTGGCGCAGTGTGACTGTAGATGCGGTAGGTTGTGGGTTCCATTCCCACTTGAGGAAATTAAATATTTAATATTATCATTTCTTCATTTTAGCGTCGATGCAAAGCCACGTTGAGTTCCGCCACTCAATACTGCCTCTAGAATTCGTTGGAAAATGGAGAGCGGAGTGTCTTCACACTATGCTCCCTTTGGCTACCACGATACACCTAGAGTACAGCGTGAAGCCTAATATAAAAAATATACAAAAAAATACATACACAAAAATGAAGATTTATATAAAGCTCAAGTTGTTAAAATAAAGTGTGTGTGTTGTCCTTAACCGGCAAATTACTAATAAAAATAACAATATATTAGTTTCACAAATATTTTAAATTATATTTCGTGCTAAATCTAAAATTTACATACAATTTTACAACTTTATATAAACGTCAAATTTACAGAGCATTTATCTTGGCCCGACTTCAGTAACTTAAAAACGAAGTGAGCTATAAAGTGGGAAGCTGGCACAATAATAGGTATATATTTCCATAAAAATATCGCGCGAACGCATCCCGACACAACAGGCTAAAACTAAATCTCGAGTTATGTTCCTCGACGATGTGAAAAGCTGAGATGTGAAAGGTATACTAATGTACGATTTCATACTTTAGTGGCTATAAAGCTCAGAGGGTGTATGTGTCGTAAACAAGGATGTTTATATGAGGATAATAGATCCAATAATCGACTTAACTTAGAATATTGGTTAAATGGAAATAGCGTTAAAATTTGTGAAGTTATAACTGTTTTTTTGTTTTTATCTTCACATTGTACCCTGTGTGCGGGATATAGCATGAAGCTGATTTTTCTTTCTAACCCACTTGTTGCGGGAAAGGCAGAGGGAGCCTAATGTTAAGATACTCCGCTTCCTGCTTTCCTGCTTAATATCTCGTTCCTGCTGCTTAATATTTTTATCATACCTAAAAGATTTTATAATTTAAACCATAAATTTCCTGTTACCATATTTATAACACATTATTTAATTAGGTACCATTTTTGAGCACCGTAAGTTCTGAGGAAGCAAAATGAGAAAAGAATAGTACCCGCTACATCCATTTGCTTGGTAAATTGTGTATAATTTGTTGACACTTAGACACTTGTTACATACGGTGCGTTTTCTTAGTAGACCCAACGCCGTAACCCTGATTCAAATGCGATTATAAAATAAAGTTTTTAATTAAATCATTATTTAAATTAATTTTATTTAAAATGAATATTTAATTTCAGCAATCATTTAAGAATTTCCGAATATTTTTTCTTATATATCCCAAAATCCAATAGACCGTAAAATATAAAAACGAAATTAAATTTTAACACGCCATTCAAAATAACATTCCAACCAAAAATCACATGTAGCATGTAAAACGAAATAACTAAACATGTAACACAACACTGATTCCATAAACACATATACAAAAAGCACAAAATCCAGATCGTTTAAGCGGAGTTCATTAAAATCATTCTAAATTTGACATAACTGGTTGAACAAACCTCAAAAGAATTTTGAAGATGATTATCGTGTGTGATAAATGGACAGTGTCAGAATTTATTCCGCTCCTAACTCCGCTATTGTCTCAATGAATACTTTTTTTTTATTGTCATAATAATGTAAAGACTGTTTGACAAGTGGCGTTAGTATTATGATGCGTTCGAACGCGTTTATAAAACTAGTGTTGTGGTGCGATCCTAAATCGATTTTTGTATCGATGTACGATCAATCGAATTGTTATTGTATTTTGTGGTATCTATATTCTGGATTTATTATCTAAATATATTTAAAAAAAACTGCCAAAATACAATGTTGCGTACGGAATGCTGACCTGTTAACAAGTTTCTTTTAAAGTCATTAAAAAAATGATGAACGTTAAGATTAATTCATAATTTATTGAAGGCACAAATTATGGCGCGGCTCTACGTGACGGTCGCTTTAAGCGGGCGCGCTTTAATTTCTAACAAAAGAAGTCAAAATGACGAACATAATCTTTTTATAACTTTTATACTGTGTGAATACAAATTGAGTGTTCTGATTGTGCTATATATTACGTTTAAATTGATTTTATGATACTAAATATTTGGACAAGGGTTTTATCGGCGGAGTAATTTGATATTTTGTCGAGAAGCGGCACCGTTTTGTGTGTTTTATTATAGTGTCTATGCGAAAAGACTGTAAAGTTACTTCTGAATGTATGTAAGAATATTATAATACGGTCATCTACAATTTTTATTATTCGTATAATATAATAATTGGTGAGTTTTGAATATTTTACCATGTGTACGAGTATATGTATGTAGGTATATGCAAAAGTAAATTTTGTGATTATGAAACATTGGGATTTTTTTTTATATTTAAGCTGAAAGAGCTTAAATAGGTACATACTAATAATTATTTAACATATTAATCACAAGCCATACAATATACTTGCCAAGGATATAAACAATTCATTTGTCTTATTATCTTTAGTTTGTCGACACTCCATCAGTTTTTGCCACCGACAACTGTAACCCCACCTATACAAACCAGTCCTGGCTTTTCATCAATTGGTTTCATTATGAATCCCCATCAAATCGATATTCAGCACATGTCGAAGGGACATCAATTTAATCTCGTTACAATCCGCCGCCTGTAATTGCAAATGGCGGCAGCTGGTTGCGCACGCGCAGACAGGTGTGCGCACAATGGTGGATAGATTAAGGATTTTACACACAAGACTTCGTTAAGATGAGATTTTGATAATTTCTCCCTCTTTATTTTATGATATATTAATGATTTGAATTGATAAGTTCATAAAATAAACTTTGGCTAGGACCAATACTATTGAACAATGACATATTTATTTGCTGCAGATAATACTTAGATAATAATTGATTTTTATAGGTATTATTTTATATATTTAGAGCTTAGTGTGAACCGTTATATATGTTATTAAATATGCCGTTAGACACATTAGTATAAAGTGTACGACAATCTTAACGCAGCAGAAGAAACGATTCAATGAAACATCTTACAGATTCTGGCGCGGTTGTCCACTTTTTTTTCTTACTTTCGTTAATTAGACGTATAATTTTGGTAATTGTTATCATTAATTTTAACATTACAGGTATTTTAGTGAGATAAAAGTGGCACGTGAGGGAGAACTCATTATTTGTTTCAATTTGGGTATATACAACAAATTATTATATTAAATGCCGTTGTGGTACAGCGGAACAAGCGTGCGACTGGAGGCGTGACTTGTCTTAGCTCTGGTTACAAGGTAAGGCGCGGCGTTGAGTTCCGACACTCAACGGAATGGCGGAAAGTGAATTACAGGAGTGTCTTTACATTTGGTTCCCAAGTTCTCTTTGCCTACTCTACTACGTACGGGAAAGCAACATTGGATTTATAAAATGTGAAAATTTGTAAAGTATCAGTAAACATTATGTCAATATTTACTAAAATCTCTTACATACACACATACATGAAATATTAGTAATATCATTTTCCCCATTTCGAACCTGTACATATAAAGTGTCTACGACTAAATTAAATTTAGCATGTAGTTGTTTACAATCCTTTTAACAAAAGTCGTTGAAGTCTTTTGCTCTGTCAGAACATGAATCTAATAGAAGCTTGTGCTACGCCTTGTTGCTATGCTACGTAAGTTCAGACTTTTTATGTTACTTATAAATATTTATATAATATTAAGCGTGTGGTAGTCATTATTTATATATAATTATTTTATTATTTATTTTTTTTATAATAATTATTTATTATTTATATGAACTGCTTTCGGTTCCTTATAAAACTGTATGAGATAGATGACATTTGATTTGATGACATTGGTGTTGGAAAAAATATATACATTCCATTTCTCATACATTTAAGTAAGTACTAAATTATAAGAAAGTATAATGTTATAAAATAGTTTAGTACACGAGTACATGACGTTTGTAAAACATGTTATATAGTTAGTTACTTTAACGGAAATACCACCAACGAGTCCCCACGGTTGGCATCAAAGCCGCCGCAGATTCTTTCACACACCACGCCTAAAGGTCGTCAAAGTCATAAATAACATTAAAATGATCCGCTTCCAGTCAACTCATAAAAACATCCCTATTTGACATCTAAATTATTGCATGAGGAACCCAGCCCCAACCCCCTAGCACCAACAAATCGCCCACCGATATAGGCAGATGAACAACTGTAACAAAGGAAACAGCAAATAATGCATCAAATAAAAGAATTTTCAAAACAAACTCAAAATAATAAAGCGTTTGACACGAGCATCCGCTGCCCGCAAAAAAGGTGAACGAGCGTGACCGTGTCGAATGGTAAATTGGTCCTTATCACAATATTTATAGGTGCGAATTCGTCGTGGCGCCGCTCTCGCTTTGATCCCGCGATAGATCTCAATAGCGGTGATTAAAGGCGCCTGTGATTTTGGTTGAATGTGTTTTTTCCCCCGCTGGTGCCTTCATCGGCCATACAAAATAAACGGGACACTACTGTAAAAGAATCTACAATTATTGGGTTTTGAATGGTTGCAGCGGGGGTGAAGTGCTCATAAATTGTTATTTTTTTCCCTTTCTGTTGGATTTTGAAATCTTTTAAAAATCATAAACGACTTTTTGACAGTGGATTTATTGAAAAGGTGTCAAGGGAGGCGTTGGGTCGCGTTCGGTGACCAAACTTGCTGTTTGCTAATTATACGCTTCGAGACTGCGTTTGTGTTTTTTTTGTAAATGAAAAGAAAAATATGGTAGTAATGATATTTCAATATTTTCTTTCATATAAGGAAAATAAATAAAGTGCTAATTAGACACATTATATTATTAAAATATATGTTACTTTTAGCTTTAATGTTTCGTTAGCTTAGGCATATAGCAGGATTAGCAGAGGGACCCTAGTGTTAAGGCTCTCCTTTCCCCATTTTACGCTCATTTTCGATATATTTAGTTATTGAGTGGTACAACTCAATGGCGAATGGTTTGTTTTGTTACCGTGGATAGAGGAAATGAAAATAATGAGTGGAAATCGAACACATAACTATCGCGTTTACAGCCAGGCGCTGTGCCGTTATGCTACGACCGACTCAATTTTGGTAGTTCGAATACTAGTATCAGAAATTCCTATTTTAATTCTTATACTTTTTTTGTTATACTTTTTTTTAATGTCAATACGTATTAACAATTTTCAGCATGATTGTGGAAATTTGGACAGTAAAATAAAAATCTCACTAAGTGGATTGCTTGAGCAAATGTCAACTGCGTCCATTGTTTTTGGACACAATAGGCAACTTTTTATTTTAAGGTTCACTGAACATCTTCATTGAGTTCAAGGTGTTAATAGTAGTGCTGACGCTCATTATGAGTGGAAGGTGCTCGTAAATCCAACCTTCAAGGCCAACTCCAACAAAAGGACCAGCTTCGAGCCCAAAGTCCATTTTACAAGAGCCCGCAACCGCGTGTGGCCCGTACGATATCAAAACATGGATTAGCATAAATTAAAATGATTTAACATCGTCACAAATAAATTATATTGCTAATTTTGTAGCTGTTTTATGTCTTTGTTGTAATAAAATTAATTATGACATCTTAGTTTATGGCTCCTAAATTATAATTTACTAATTAAAGTAGGTCTTTAACTTTGTTGAGAACGCGCGGTTTAGTATCGAATGTATATTATTAAATAACGACATTGCATTAAAATATTAAAACCGTGTTAAATCAACGCTAAAGTATATTTATTTGAAAGTAGTAATTAAACGTATTATTTACTACAATTACTCTAAAAGAATTCAATAAAGATATATTTTTAATACATGGAATATCCTTATTATTATATTATAAATGATCATTCTCAATAGGTCACCACTGTCCTTATGAATGGGTGGTATCGTCGGGTGCTCTTTACAACTCGCGCTTTGTTCGGAATGTTGTAACAAAAAAGCCTTAGATACACACCACGATAAACCTTATAATGCGACCGAAAAACTAATTTCCGAGCTAAATTGAGCTTTAAGGCTTAAAATATAAAAGCTTATTTGATTTTTCCCTAATCAACGTTGAATGTTGTAAAGCAGAGGTATAACAAATAAAACGTTTGAACACAACACAAGTTTGTTCGGGAGTTGGGTGGAGTCTGTTAGACGCTATATTAATTATGCCCAATTAATTTTGAAACGGTCCGTCTGACGCGTTCCCTTGCAATTCTCATTTTGATGGCCTATTTGTTGTGAATTAATTAAGTGATAACATATTAATTATAAGGTACTTTTTTTATAATATGAGTAGCGTTTTTTATTTTGTTAAGCATCTGTGGGTTGATGCGTTGTTTTAGGTATTAATAATTTACTGTATTTTAATTCTCGCTAAAAGCGAGCGCTACTTCTTAGCGCTACTTTTGTTTTTCCAAGTCCGGCGTGATCTCCAGACCAGATTATTTGATATATATTATTATTTGCCCGAGTCGGATTCGAAGCTATGATCGTAGAAGTCCAATCTGCAATATATTACCTTTCTGTACTAAAACTACGTAAATATAAAAATATCGTTTTTAATATAAGTACCTATAACTGTATACAAAATTATACTTATCTAAAAGTCTAAATTACACACTTATGTTATAGTCACCCAACTATATAAAATTCCCATATAAAATAAAATAAAATAAGGTAATTTAATACGAATCTGTATATCATTAAATTGTCTACAACAATTATCCCCCACAAATAAAGCATATTATAGGTAGTTATAATATCACCTTACCTTCCGGCGGCGTTCACTTTCGGAACCGTTTGAATTATAATTCTCTCAAATTAGTGAAGCATTCCATTTTTGTGGTTGCTGAATTGGTTTAAAAAAAACAATAATATGGATAATTTTTTGTATATTTTTAGCCAACATGAAAATTTAAAAAAATAATTTTCATTATGTTGGCATCAAAAGAAAAAATAATAAGCAGATATAGTTTAGGCATAGACAATTAATTAAATAACTATGTAAGCATTGTTAATAGCATCTTTGCATTGACACTTCAAAAAGTAAAGTAAAATAATAAATTTATTGTAGATACATTATAAAATAACATACATTTTAAAACATAATTACCATATAAGAGGACAAAAGAATAAACACCTACTATATATTTTTGAATGATGAACATTAAACCTTTACAAACGACCTAAAATATCATAATAATTGGACCACCGTGTCAAGCGATGACAAGAAAAAAAAACACGAAGAAAGGACACGGCAGCCTAACAAAACATACCTATATGTAATTTATCCCGCAAACTATAAGTAAATATAGAGGGTGGTGTCACTCACGCTCTCATAAAACATTCACACGATAACAGATTACGAAACAATTAACGCCGTCTAAACAAACTCGGACTATGGGAACAAATCCTTTGGAATTTATTTTTCTAAGCCCCTCTCCACAATCCATGTAAATGACAAACACTATCTACACTCGAGCTTAAGAACAATATACAATATCATTAGTTTTTAAAATAGCTACTAATCTCTCACTAAAAAACACTAATTCCTCGCTTCTGTGGAAAAGGGAAAAGCCCTCGTCCCTTATCACTCCTTATCTTAAACGGAATGATTTTAGACAAAACATATCTTTTACAAAGTTGAGAAGTTGTAGACTGATAAAAAGGTATCATGTTAAATGGAAGCCCAATTAGGGATGCTAATATATTAGATGTGAAACAAGTTTTTTGTTTCAACCTTTACAAAGTAGGTTATAAATAGTTTTATCGCCCGTGAATTGATATTTGTGCTTTATTGATAGCTTATTTATTGATGTTATTTAAATTATAGAGTAAAGCTTACGTTAGAGAGGTTGCTGATAAATATATTTGTTTTATTTTTCAAAAGATGTTTATTTTATTAATTTATCATTTAGTCTAATGTTTGATTCTGACAGATTTTAAATATAAAACAACCATAAACTGTATATTGCACTTAAAGACGATATATTACTACCTCACATATAGCTAAAAGTGGGCTGAAGAATTACATATGGTTAACATATCTATAAAATATAAGTAATATAGTATGAATTCATGGCCAATGTTTACACAGATTACGTAACAATGAGCACCGGTTCGCCACTCATTAATCAAATATTGCATTTCATATACTCGTAATGATGATTCATATACGCGAGTTACTAGGTGTACGCCATACGTCCAATATAGTACTATACCTACATCATTAATGCATGGTGAAAATCTTCTAAATCACATATTATAATATGTAAATATTTATAAACTGAGTCAGACACGTAACTTCCCATGAATCACCACATCATTATCATTACATCTCGCACTGTTTTTCTCTCATTAGCTCGGTCGCAGGTATCTAACTTTTTTAAAAATATCATTGAATTAGCTTTGACATATTCTAGGAATCTAATTCATTTGCAATTACATTAAAATCTAACCACTTAAACCACTATACTTATCATTGCGAATAATGAAAACTGTAATGACAGACGTATTAGCCACATAACATTGAACTTTATGTCCTTGTATATAGAAATGTAAATATTCGCAATTGTATTACTCAAATTACTCATCTTTTTTGTAACTCGGATGTGCCTCGGATGTACCATGTGAATCACTTTCGTACTATTCAATAATTGGCAAAATTTTGTCAGTTTCACGCTGTATCCCGAACACAGCAAGGTAGGGCCTAGTGTTAAGACACTCCGTGTGTGGCGGTACGCGAAGCCGGGCTGATCTTGATGCCAGAGCGAAGAAATGGAAATATAAACGTAAATAAATGTTTTACTTCCTCGAGTGGGGATCGAATACACAACAGTCGCGTTACAGTCACACCCTTGTGCCGCTGAACCACGACGGCGTCGATAAGGCCTAGAAAACTTATCACTTTTCGTATTAGCTGTACTGAACTAAAAATCATGATATTTGTTAATACACGTTCATATATAATAACATACTCTAGTCTAATAAATATTATATTTTTATAATTTTATTCCACACAAGAAAAATACTTTTTTAGAACTCTAGTCTAATCTCTATCTAGAATTGTATATTCTTGTAAAAATTAAAAGAGCTTTAATTAATTTTTACGAGCTTTGCGGTTTCATGACGTACATTGCATGACACTTTTCTTGAAGATACATATTGAATTAAAATTTTTAATATTATATTTTATTTGATAATATCAATATTTCTTGGAATAATTATTAGAAGGAAATTGATCGAAAATTAACTAAATAAAAATACAGGAATGATTGTACAAAAAACCTAGGTAGGTATACGATATAGTGTAAATGAGAGGGAACATAGATATAAATTGTTATGAAAATTACCTATTTTATTAATATTACCAAATAAGCACTAGGACTACTATTAATTATTTTAATAAAAATATATAATAATTATAAAAAAAAAAAAAAATAAAAGTAAGTACCTAGTGAGAAGATCAGCGAACACTTTCTCAACATCCTATAAGCATTGCTTCAATCCCCACTATGTAAATTAATCATTTTCATTTTCCTGCTTTGGTGATAAAGCGCAGTGTTAAGTTCCGCCACTCAACTGCGAATTGCCTTGACACTAGATGCACTAGATTATATGCCACACTCTATGCAGTGTGGCATATAATCTAAAAAGACCAATACATTTCTATCTAGCATCTAGAATGATCTAGAATGAGGTTCATCCTAATTGCAAAAGTTTTGTATAATAATGAATATAACATACCCAAAAGCAAAAATATCTTAGTATAATAAAAGAAGAAATAATAAAAAGTAAGAGACGCAGCTTACAAACATTATAACAATAATAACCTCAGGAATATAATATTTTCTTGTTCGCCATTGGAAGAAAGTTCTCAATCGGAAGACACGGCAAGCGCCAGAACGCGACTTGCATCTTAATCGAAATTACTGACGTGAGAGATTTCAAATGATGTAACTAAGTATACTTCATAAATAAAATTAATTACATACATTTATTCGACTAGTACTATCGAGACTCAAGCTTAGGGCAAGTTCAAATATTGATATTGCAAATTATACAAATATAGATATAAAAATATCGGTATAAAAGTTAACCTTGTAAAAGTATTTGTTCCTTTAAGTTGAATTAAAATGAACAATCTTCATGTCACGACAGATATAATTAAATGTTTTTGGTGAAACGACCAGATTAATTCGAATTATAGACTCTATGATATCAGTCGTGGGGAAGAGGCACAAGCGCGCGACTGTAAACGTGACAGATTGTGTGTTCGATTGCCACTCGAGGAAATGAAATATTTAATATTTTTATTTCTTCGCTCTGGTAACGCCACTCAACACGTAATGCCTCCAGAATTCAGCGGAAAGTGAGGAACGGGAGTGTTTTAGTCTCAACACTACATTCCCAGGTTCTCTCTGACTCTACTGCTATATGCGGGATTCAGCGTGAAGCAAAAAATAAACTCTTTAACAAACAAAACGATATTAGACATATCGATTGATATTGCAAAATTCTGCTGCGCTATACACATACCAATCATATTCGCCTCAAAAATATTCTTAATTAACCAAATTAATAAAACAAATTTGTTAATTTACACACCTTGAAAATTACCTTAAAAACATCAAAATCAAAACCACCGGAACGTAAAAAGCGTGTTTTGATTAATATTACCGTTAAACCTTAATTTACGTTATCCCTTTGTCTCCCCGGTCCTTTCAAATTAATATCTTATATCGCGTACGAGATGAGTCAGTGTTGAAACGAGCGCCAAGAACTGTAACGAATTAGCGGAGCTACCAGAGTACGTATATTTATTGAGAGTAAAATTATTATTTTTTACCTTTAGTTGTGAATCATAGGACACTGCAGGTCGCTTGATGCCGTGAGAAAGGTTCAATCGCTCTCTTGAGAATGCATATGTATCCGGCGCTTGACCTAAATAAAGTATGCATATTTACTTTTGTAAATTAAATTAAAATAATATATTCAGTACAAAACAATGCTAGATAGTGTAGAGGTGGTCATGGTGCAGTGACCGTAAACGTTTCGGTAACGGTTGTGGATTCGAGTTCCACTCGGGGAATGCATTATTTATTAATATTTTTTGGAGTACCGCCACTCAACACGTAATGCCTCAAAAATTGGGTGAAAAGTAGGGAACGAAGTGTCTTAACACTAGGTTCCCTCAGTCTACGCTGTATTATGCACGAAAATTATCATAGATACGTGACTTCAGTTGTTTTGTCATCTGATCTAAAATATATAGGTCTTTATTATTGTATTGATATACTTACGTATGTGTTTTATTTCTTTCTTATTCTATTTTAATGTTATTCAATATTTTTATATACTATATTCATTAAATCTTGAAAAGCAATAGTTAATAATATTATTCAATTCAATTTAAAGATTAAGAAAAAGGTAAACGATGTTTATGTTATCTTCGAAGATTTTTAAATAGATATCTTCCAGAGATATCTTGCAAAGTAAATAATTTAACATTTGATACAAGGGACAAATTTATTGAAAAATAAACATGCAAGGTATCTCTAGCATATTTGCAAATTACTTTATATCTTTATTATTTTGAAGATAAAAATTATGACTTAGTCTTTGGAAATATCTTACTCCGACTTGTTCTTTTTTACCAAGGGTTTTTGAGATACGAAATAATATGTATACCTAATATAGCTAGAAAAATCATATTACACAAATTTTACAAGCTTAAATCTTCTCAGCTTAAAGCTCAAACTTAATGTTAATTTTTTTTAATATACGGTCGTGGTTAACGAAAATCTGCACCTATAATATAATATTTTTGTTATTCTTTGCGAAATTACATATTTATATAGTACTTTAATTTATAAGAAGTAGTAATTTTTTTTATATATTATTAACTTGTCTATCACATTAAAAAAATATAGAACAGTAAATAAAAATTATAAACATTGTTAATGTTAACAATTAGTATATTTACGGCAAGGGAATGAAAACGTAATTTTTTTGTGTTATGTTTCTCATTATACTATCATTTTCTAGAAAGCAGTCATACTCGTTTGTAGCTTAGTCTTCATAATGTGATATACACTAATAAATGTTCAAAACATTTAACAAATAATAAAAAACATTTCTATTATATTTACTTCAGTATTAAACGAGAAAATAGTAAGAGCGATTTTCTTAAATAAATCGTTATAAGGCTTTAAATCGAATGGATTTAATTACAATAATTGTTGATAACATTCAGCCGGAACGGCTACGTCACGATCAGGAGTTACCAACGGGGAAATACTGAAACTGCTGCTTATTTTCCATGACATTAATACAAACTTATTTAATTTCATTTGTAATGGATAGCGTAAATTTCCAATGGAGTATTTCTATCTTATTATGATAGAAATATTCCACTGGAAATTTACTCCTTGTGTTTTTATCCAGAGATGATTTTGAAAAAAAAATCTAAAATAAAGCGTAGAATGAAGGAAATCTACGTTATCTTATATTATTGTTCTTAATAATTTATGCATTTATTATGAGGTTTCATTAAAAAGTAAACAATATTATTTAGATGATAAAAATTGATTAGAATATGTGAATATAGTAATACATTTTTATATATTAGACTTTTTAAATATTGTAAAAACACGCGAACTTGGCCACCTCTGGTTAAAGGCATGCGAACACTTCCTGTCATAGATTTGAGAGCGGCCATTTTGCGGAACGACTTATGTCGCTAAGAAAACTATGCCTCTTAAGTTTTATTAATCTAAATAGCGAAAGGTCGTTGCAAGTGTCTGAGATAATTGCCATAGTTAAACTGTCTGGCGCTCTATTTGGCTATTTGAACGAATTAGACATAAAGTTGTTGTAAAATAGACGCCAATTAATAAGCTTTCTTAAAAATATTATATATAGAATAAATTAAGACATAAAACTTAACTTAGAAAATATACATCTTGTAATTTCTAAGAATAATAAATCTCAAAGTACTTCGTCCAGCAAGGGAATGCCATCGGATCAGCAAAAACTGTGGAGGCGCTGACACCAGCGGTATTTGTTTAATTGTGAGATAAGAAAACACGACACGCAATAATTACCAAGTAAAACTAAATGACTCTCACTTAATTTAGTTTTCTGAGATAGACTCAACTATGATAAACGCTTGTAATGCGACAACTGAGTGATGTTACCGCGGTACGACACGGGCATACCGTGTGTAATCTATACTAAAAAGAGAATTATGAAGCGTTGCCTTCGTCTAGCGATAGCCGTGTAATTTGTCAGATATGTAAGATTATAAAAATGCAATGACGATTTTCACATCTAAGACATGAAAAATATTTAGTTTGTGTTGTTGTTAATTAATATATATTTAAATATAATTTTCAGTCCAGGGCGTTACAACAAGTTTTGATATATGCGCATAATTCCGCAACTCAACACGTAATGCCTCATCTGGCAGAAATTGGGGAATGAAGTGTCTTAATAATAACATGTCGCACTAGGTTCCCTCTGCCAACCTGGCTATATGCGGGATACAGCGTGAAGCTGAGGAAGAGAAAGAAGAAAAATATTGCAAATGAGTTCATTAACACTGTATTCTTATCGGAATAGTGCTGAACACAAAAATAAATACTTAACAATTAAATAGATTAAGCGCGTACAAATGATAACTATTGCACACGCTTCGCTATTGTGGCGATGCGTGTATTTGCTTAGCGAGCTCGTTAAGTACATAGGTAATGTCAAACAAGGCCCGTAGTTGGTCTTTTTGTGTGTGTTTGTCTGCTCGGTCACGGCAGACGTGTGGTTTTGCGCAGGTCAAGTATGATTTCAATCACGACCATATTTGCCCTTTTTAAACAGTGCGTAAGTGTCGTGGGAGTTTTTATTTAACAATTTTTTTACAAGTTCACTTCCATTAATTATTATGTATCCGAGGATACAGATTATGTCGATGTTTGTTAAATTATATACCAAAAATTAATGTATTGTTATTTGTATTACTGTTTCAAACAATATGAGATATAAAAAACAACACTAATATTTTTACACTTCTACTAAATATTAAATAAGCATAGATAATGAAAGACTTTTTAATTTATTTCACGCCCATTTAGAATCTATGGTCACTAGGAAGCGAATTCAGTACCACTTTTTGTCTTACAATGCTTTGAAAATTAATATAACGTAAATGGTTATAATTTAAAATTACCTCCTTTGGAATATACTCTAAAGTTAGCTGTTTTCTTTTTTTTCTGTTATTTTATTGAATTACTCACGTAGGAAATATTTTATATATTGCCTTTCACTTCTAGTGTTAAAGACGTAAATATGACTTGCATAAAACACTGAAAAATGGAGAGCAATGACACGAAATAGAGACGGAAGCTTATTGTTTGTACTGTAATTGAAAACAATTTTACTGACGTCAATGAAGTTATAATATCTATATTTTTTAAATAGATTTCACATTACATTGTATTTTATTTTTAGTTTTAAATTAAACTGACTGTGGTGATTATTCGTACCTCAGAATTTTTATATTGATTTTTTTATATTTAATATAATATTCATAATTAATGCTACGTTTCTGTGAATATTTCTAGAAGAAAAATTCTGTGACCCGATTCTATTTTTGACTACCGTGAAACATGTTTAATGAATTGATGTACAAAACCATGATTATGTATTTATGTATGTATCATCTAAATGGTATACGCTGTAATTGCTTTATGCAAAATTAATAAAAAAATCGATAAAATTACTTGATAATGAATAAAAAACCAGTCAAGTTACAGTTGATTTCACCTACTGAGCATTCCATACCAATTTAAGGATTCGTCAACTGGAAGTTCAACTTATAAAAGATATATAGATAAATAAAAATTTGTGGGCTTATGCACTTATTTTATATGAAATAAACTATGTTTATAAATACCTATAAATTTCCACTTTTTAGGTCACTTTATTTATATATTACGTACTCACTTCCTGCCAAATTTCATAATTGTAGGTCTGCGGCATAACTTTTTAAGTCTAACTCTATAAGTTTTGATGTAGCAAAAATCAATTTCACCAATGCATCAAAGAACCATAGAACTGAATATTTGATGTTACTTTTAGATTGATACCTCCATCTCGAGATAAATTGTCATGACAGACGGAGAGACAGAGAACCATATGGTCCTATAAATTTTCCATTTTCTTCTTTTGAAGTGCGGAACCCTAAAAACATAACATTAGTCCTTAATCTACCGATACGTAGAACGTTAATATAAGAAATCGAATAACTGATAAAAAAAAACTGTAAAGAGCGGCGTGTTGCGCTTGCACATTACCATAGCTTGTTTTTTCGTCCCAGATTCGTGACACATCGTGTGTGTGCCCCGCGGTAAATAATATATCTTTCTAATAAATAAAACAAGGCAACGTGAGCGAGATAAAAGCACGCGCGTACGGTGCCGGTGCCCTAAACGTCGTTGTGGCCGGTACGATCGTTAAACGAATGTAAAAATACGAGTATTTTGTGCTTTAAGCTTAAAGAGAGGTGAGATGAGAAGGGAGTGTAGTAATAAAATTTAAGTTCTTGTTATATTATAACTATATGTTGAAAGCCTTAGATATATTATAGATACATATTATTGTGAAATCAAATAACTGTAATCTGAAAAGCTTCATTAACTTTGGGTTTGGACTACATTCAAGTCTGTTTTCAAGCATTAAATACGTAAATAACTTAAGGAAGTAAAATAATCCTAATAAAAATTGCTGTCTTCATCCTGTGATATACCTACAGTTAGTATTACTCGAAGATTCATTGCTAAGAATAACAAGAAAACAATTTTCAATATTATAATATAATTTAAATCAATCATTTATAATTTAAACAAAATAGCAATGCAGGAGGTCAAGTTAGATTTTTGTATTAATATGTTTAATATTTATGTAAATATAACACGTTCAGGACTCCCGGCGACAGCTAGCAGCTACTAACTTATAAAATAAATAAGTCGGTTTACTTTTGATCGGTCCTTTTAGTAGCCGCTTCAGAAGGAATGTCGTAGCTACTAATCTTGTTAACCAACAATTGTAATAAAGACATTTGGTTCATGAAATGTATATATTTTAGACATGACAAGCAAGTATATTAATTTCATTTCAATTAAAAAAGCGTAATTGTGAATGTTATTTTAAAAATCAGCTTCAGAAAACCTAGTGTTAAGACACTGTTCCCTACACCAGGCTGAGTTTTCGAAGCATTGCGTATTGAGTGGCAGCACTCAACGGTCATTTGCATTGATGCCAGAGCAAAGAAATGGAAATTTTAATAAATATTAATTCGCTGCCTTGAGTAGGTATCGACCCTCAGCTGTCGCGTTACAGTCACACCCCCGAGACGCGAGACGACGGCCTCAAGCATATTATTTACTAAGAGTTTTAATGACACAATAAGTAAGTACGGAACCCTATTTAATACGAAGCTATTCATACAGTGTTATAGTTTTTTCAGTGTGAGCTCTAATTTGTCAGGCGACACTCACCAATGCAAATATGTGTCTCGTAAATGGGTTGTGTAAAGACATAAAATTGTTTCCAGTCTCAACTCATGGGAAAGGTTTGGGGAAGTACCTGTTTGTACAAGTCTATTATGTCTAATTTGTTTAATTGTTGTTTTTTTTTTATTTTTCACTTTTGAAAGATTTACTGATATTCTAAAAAGTAGAAGGATTGTAAGTAACATTTTTTTTCGTAAACAATATGTATTTTATAAGCACTAGGTACTGAAATGACGCTATCACTCTAATTAGGTATTTGTTGCCCGTTATTATCAATCCTCACGAGGAATTGTTTGAATTAAATTTGTACAGGTAGGTGCCTACAGTAGGCTTACTACACAGTATAATGATGTATATATACATTTATATAACTTTTCAAGAGGATTCGAACCCGCTCTATTCGGAGTCTAACGGAATTTAAGTAGGTAGGTAAATAATTTTTTCATACTATTTTAAATAATAATTAAAAATAAAAGAATTGTAGTTAAAAAAAAATATTAACAATAGAGGAAAAAAATAAATAAAATAAAAAATTCTAAATGTAATAATAATTTAATATCACAAACATAGCATTTATGTTTGTACAGTTATAAATACTATTTGAACTATACAAATAATGATTAAGACATAAATACACTGGCTCTGTACTTTACAACAATATATTTAATAGCTCCATTAAAGCTAGTCACATTTCATTGAATCTCTGCAACAATTATATAAATAGTTAACAAAGAAAGTTATGAAAATAGGAAATAATATACAATTATAGCAGCAGCGGCCTCGGCCGCCACGTTTAAGTTGTCAAAAATGAACCAGCCATCGACACATTAACTAAATAATTTACAGGGGCGGATCCAATCATTTAAATAAGGGAGGGGTCATAAACCTGTTGAATTGGTGGGAGGGGTTAGCAATACACTGTTTGAGGGGAAGGAAGACTCTAATAAATAGACGTAAGTGATATAACGAGACGAAAATAACAATGAAAGTGGTTTTTTATTTAAAAAATAATACTAAGTGAGTATTGTTAAGTCTAGCGCTAAATATATTCAAAACAGCGAACTCTTTCAAATTCAATAAATTCATACCTCTCCCCCTTTTTGGATCCGCCATTAATAATTTACTAACATAATAGTACTAGAAGAATATCTTTAACTTAAATATGATCAACAAAGGAATGAATTACTATTAATTCTAATCATCTAATAATATCATAGACAATTGTTACTAAATAGATGGTTTATCGAAAAATAAATAAGTTAACACCTTGACTAGGAATATCAGAAAATTTCGAATGTCTGCCTGTTAAATATAATTACATATATTAAATTCGTTGTTATTTACAAAAAATACATATATAATGATTATAAAAGGAACTAATTCGTTCTAGACCGAAATGGCAATGTAATGGCAAATACATTTTTCTAGAGTAAACAGCCAAAAGTGCAATTGAATTACGAGATTCCTTTTGGGCCGAAAATGGAGGCAGAGAAACGAGACCGACACAACGAGAGAAGAGAGTGCTACGACATAATAGACACAAGCATCACAAAAAACAACTTTTACAAATAAAATTAAATATCGTATCACTAACACAATGTCATTCGTTGAATAATATTCGGTCTCTCGACGTTGTCATAACTTAAATAAAAGCACCAATAATTAAGTAGATAGCCCAAGAAATCGGGTTTCTGTTGACCGCAATTAATTAAATTAGTTAACTCAACCGTTGTCGTTTGTTTATTTGTTTGGATTCACATCGTACATTTTCTGGAAAAACTGGGCGAGATATTCCAAATAGTTGAGTGTGTCTCTGTATACGAGCAAAGCGAAAGAGAGCTTGTCCACGTTCTTGATGTCGGGGATCTCCGATTCGGGTAACGGCTTCACATCCAATTTGCGTGACCTCATCACCGTCTGTCAAAAGAAGAAAATATGTTTAGAATAATTTTATTTTACTAATTTAATTTTACATTATTAAAAATTTATAAAAATTCATAAGTAATAATGAAATTTAATTTTGTGTTTTTAAATTATTAATACGATTATATTTTCTATATCAAAAATTAATATTAACATATTTATAAACATCACTTATGCTTACTATACTTACATTGAACATACAAAGGACAGCTCGGACGTTGTGCATACTTTTGGTAATATTGCATTTGATGATAGCATCTGAGTTGATATCATCGTTCAGCGCCTCCTGGGACACCACGTACAGGCCCGCGACCACCACTTGCAATCCCTTGTACATGGCGGGTAATATTTCATCCGTCCTACTCTGTTAACAAAAAAAGAAACATATTTATAACATATTGCTTGATAAATATATTATTTTAATAAACTTTTATTATAAACGACAGCCAGACAGACGACTCGAGACCTAATGTCAGCTTTATTGAATCTCAGGGTCTTTGGACATTATAATAGAGATACTTAAAGGATTAATACGTTACAAAGAAGTGTTTAAATTAGCGATTGTTGTGAATATAATTTTTATTTTTGAAATTATCATTTAAATTTAGATACATGATATTATATATAGTTGATCAATGAGTTTGTATATTATTAAATTAATTTATTATTAATTGTACTGAAACTTATAGGTAATTTAAAAATATTTAGGGTGTTTTATCAAATAAATTTCTCAGCCTAAAATCGATAATGACACGTGAGATTAAACAGTCCAAATTGCAAAACCATTGTGTTCTCACGTAAACGACAGTCGGCTGACAACAATGAGTGCCACCGACGATGTCGATTCTTTGAAATCGATTGAAAAACTCATACGGATGCACGTTTTTGGCATCAGCGAATTCGCCGCCCTTCGATTATAAAACAATCAGATCGACTAAGTTAAGTAACCGTCATTATCTTAACGAGACAAGCGTTTCAGATAACAACATTGCTTTCCTTTTATACCTTATAAAATGGATGGCAGCCAAAAGGTATTCTATTGTAGCTGAGTTTGGTTTGGTTGTGATATGTAAATAAAGCTCACCATTAACTTCTCCATATATTCATCGGGCATTTTCTGGTAAAGAACTTTTTCTTTAGGTAAGCCTTCTTCAGGGAACCACGTGAAGTTTCTGAGCCAGTCGTTGCCGCTCCAGATTTTCAATAACTCCTCAAAAGTATCAAAACTATGTAACATAGACGCCTGTAACAAAAGGAGATGAAATTTAAAATAATTTAAAAATTTAACATTGATTATAAATTTAAGCATTTTTAAGTTATCTATAAATAGATGAAAAATGGAGAGCACGGTGTTTTAATACTTTTTCTTTGCCCATGCCATATAGTGCGAAAGATATATAAAATAATTAAAATATATTGTTATTAGTATTCATTAAGTGGAGTGATTTTAACCAAGCGTTGAATTAATTATCAAGACTGTTATGGCATGATGAGGAGCAAAAACAACTATCATTTATGTGCCAAATTCAACCACTAGTGGTTCTTTGTTCGTGGCCAATATAATTTAATTTAAAGTGCTAATAATAATGCTAATTTAAATTTTCTTAAATTAATTTATCCACAGATACTCAAAAGCATAGTCTCTGTATAAAGTATGAATCAGCTTTGTCACGGTACGGGTCCCGTTGATTTCTCTGAACGATAAAAATAGAGTAACTAGTTAGTACGTAGCGTTGATTGACTTTCATGGAATACGACGATTGGCCGGAAGATGAGATGTGTCGTTGTTTCCTCTATTGAAGCTGTTATAAATAAAGACGTGGTGAAGATTCACGCAGTAATCATATCGGTAGCTGACGAAAGTACAGCTTGATGTCTGTCCTAAGCCGTTCACATTTCAGGTATGTATTTTTTCCTATATTCTTTACATTTCGTCAAGTTTTCTATAGTGAACATTGTTTATAGAATAACATACGATCAACTAGCAATTTTATGGGTCACCCAAGGTCGTGTGAAAGATGAGACCGTAACTCAAGTTTCGCCCGCCGCTACTATCGACATGTCACGTAACCAAACCGTTTCAACATTAAAATTTGACACTATGTCCAGAACATACGTGACTAGTTGTAAATAAGTGAAATCAAAACTTAAAATTACCGTAATAAGGTTTAAAATTGCATATAATAATCAATCGGCAGATGCAACATACTCGATAGATATTGGTCGTCCCTAAGGCCAATTTGCTTGAATTATTGTGGCACAACACAATACAGCTAATTAAATTTACAAATTCCGATAAATTTCCAATATTTTTTTATTATACAACTATCTTATCTGGAAGACATTTCGTTATTATTATATTGTATGAATACAATTGAATTTTCAATATTGCCAAATCTGATGAAATGAAATTAACGAATATTGTCCAATTCTTTTTCAAGTTTTAATATTAATATTTATACTTAGGATAAAAACAAATATAATTTCTCTGAGTTATCATTGTGTGTTTATATCACTATTTATTCGCTAACAAAATGCAGGTGTTCGTCCGGTCTCCCATTCCGAATCCGAAACTCAACTTACAAAGTCTTTGGTAGGTACTATAGTAACGTAATAGCTTTACGTTTAATTAATTAATTTTTAAATTTTATACATAATTAAGATTTGTAGACTTTAAAAAATATTTTAAAAAACTTAAAAGTAGCTTAATTCTTCATACAAATATTGGAAAATAAATACTATATTTGAAACTAAAGAAAACCGATACCGTTATTGTGTAAGATTAATTTTATTATAAGCAATAGTCCAATTGAAATAAAAGTGTCATTTCCATGACCGAGAGACCGAGAAAATGTAATTTATGTTCAAAATACTAAAATAATTAAGTAAAATTCGTATATTTAAAATTTAAATAAAATATTTAAGATCCCATATGTAAAGTTGCAGACATATTGAAATATTGCGGGTGGGCACTAGCGAGAAGTTCGACGATAGAGCATCCGGACACCTAGATAGAAGCATCGGAAGCTTATCAAATAAACATGCACCCACACATGCGCGCACATAGCACA
Organism: Heliconius numata; assembly: GCA_016802625.1. Classification (NCBI taxonomy): domain Eukaryota; kingdom Metazoa; phylum Arthropoda; class Insecta; order Lepidoptera; family Nymphalidae; genus Heliconius; species Heliconius numata. Next base: position 2,108,075 of record JAEBDU010000004.1, read on the forward strand.
CGTATGTACACACACGGTGCACACACGCGCACCCGCATCACCGCCGCAGACAGCCTGTCGCCCGTGTGAACAACGCTATCGCACTAAGTATGTACATATTACATGTAATGGTCATGTATAATTCAATGTTTATATAATATTGGAGTCGCAGATGGACACGCTCGGGACTCGAGACTCGACAGATCGAGTTATCGAGTTACATATTGCATTTTATACACGAAAAGAATGCGGTCGTACGTTGATGGATATCTTTATAATTTCTGAGTCAAAATATGATGCGATAATTCGACACCGGCACGGCCCAAAAACACCGGTGTCTTGGCACATTCACACGGTGGCCGGTGGCGGTGGCGAGTCACACAGTACCGGTAGGGTTCGTTGAATTTGTTATTGCGTTCTCGGTACAGCGCGACCAGTTATTTGTTAAGGAATGGGCTGACGACAGATATGATAGCGCGAGCAATTTGGATATAGCGTCTTATATGTCACACGGTTTGTTTTTCTGCTACCTACGTGTTTAATGCTTGTAGTTTTTTATCTCGTTCAAATCTAAATAAAACGGATATCTCAAATCTCATAAGAACAATTATGATCTCTGCTGCCAATGCGATATATGAAGAATAGAAACAAAGAGCATGTAAACGTCCTTGGCGCATTTACAATGGCGGTTGAACGTGCGCGAGCTTTGTCTAAACCGTAATAAATATGATACATTAGTAACGAATGACCGACATTAAGGGGAGAGACAAAAAAAAATGATCGGGCAGGTGTGTCGCGCAATATTAATGCGCAATCAGTATTCGATGCGTACGCGCACCGTCCTGTACTCCGTTCCGGCTACTGTGCGCTGTGCGTCGATAATGTCATTTTACGACGCGGAGGCAGCGGCGGGCGGACAGGACGTCGCCGTCGTTACGACCGGCACGTCACTGCGCCGCGACTACACTCGTTACTGATGCATTGTTCCAAATCCATTGAACGCTCCACACTCGACGCTTCCTATCGTTTTCAATTGAAATCGAAATGTATTCACTCACCGTTTCGTTCGATGTCACAATTAATTACGATAGTAGAAGGTCACCCATAAATGATTCGAGGCGCGACATCGACATCACATTATTGCTCGTTGATCGGGCCACCTTACTTCCGATTCGGAAATATTATAATCTTAGAAGTAGAATGACAGATTGTCTTATATTTCTAGAAACCGGTTTTGTTTTGTTTCTGAATGCAAAGTAGTATATTCATTTTCTTGGTACCAAGCGTATTGGTATTTTAGTGCTTTTAGGGATATGTTTAACACTTCTACTATTTCATTTAAAAATGTAATAATTATTATATAATGTATGTGTACGAAAGCAGTGCGAAATTATAATTAAAAGGGAGGAAGCGACCGCGGCCGGACGTACAGAGGCGAAACCGGCGGCGCCCGCACCGATGCAATCTCTTCCACGCCATCCGACGCGGTGAGAAAATGACGTTAAAAACGTGCACGCGAAGAATCTTTAATGGATGAAATTTTGAGAGAAATTTTTCATTATCAAATCTAATGTTTTCTTTTTACTATATCTTTGAAACCAAGTTAGCTTTCCAGATAAATTAGCTACTACATAAGACGTATACTTTCATTCATAAAATGATAAAATCAGATTAAACCCTAGAGGTATGCACCGGTGTCCTTAGCTGTCCAATGTTTTATTGGTATTGGCCGGCCGTAACGCGCGTCCGTTCATTTAGAGCGACGCGGCGGGCATAACGATGCGAACGCGAATACTACGTTGCGATTGTCTCGTCCCTGCTCCCGGGTCGGGTCCATCAATGAAAGCGAAATACAATCATTTTATATATATTAAATGACACTTACGAATTTGTCCTTGTATTTTGCCGTTGACTCGAAGGCGTTTCTCGCTTGCGACGCAACATCCTTTGCGAGCTTAGCTGAATATTGGGCTGGTTTTGACTGGAAATAATAATAATTCGTTATAACATCTGTTAATATGTCAATAATAGCATCCAACTGTAGTAGCAATTAAATATTTATATATTCTTAAGTTAATTACTTTTTTATGAAATTTATATAATTTAAAAAGATATATAGTATAAGAATAATAATGTATATGTAAATATATACGTACATTTGAGTCATAATCACATGGGTTATCCCAGATATCATATTTCTGAGCTTCGCGGCGTTGTCTTTCCATGGTTCGTTTATGTGGCGCGGCGTTGGACTGAGGCGAGAGACCACCGACCAGTAGTACCAGGCACACTGCTGCGCAGACGTTGACGTATCCTGTAAGCAATGGCGGAATGAGAATAGAGACCTAAAATATTATTTTTATCATTTAATCGATTCAGATGTAAAAAATATAACTCTCGAAGATAAAACAGTATTACGATATTTCTGTACATTGCCACAAAAAAGCGCTTTTTAATTTTATAACAATTAATATATTTTACCAAACATATTATAAAAAGCATATATTAAATCATTAAATATTTCAATTTAACTAATCAGAAAATGGTAAAATATTTAAATACATAAGTATATTAATTATTTAGTGGTGCATCTTATCAATGAAAAGATAGTGTTGTTCCGTATGCGGCGCACACGATGCTGTCGATTATGGTAATCGATGAACATCCGATGAATAAATACATCGCGGCCCAGAGGTGGACAGCCTTTGCTAATTGTCCGGTGAACTTGTGTGAATCACTAATGCGGCACAAATTAACGGTGGCTGCCAACTGACCGGAAATTCCTTCCGATATCAATAAAACTATTCTTAGTAGAGATGATATATTAAATGCCTTATGATTGTTTTCATTCTTAATATCAATCAGAAATTATAGAATAAACAAAAATATAATTATATACATTTTCTTTATAGTTTCGTAAATTTAGAACTTTAATAAAAAGTAAATCAATTAAATTCCCGGCTCGCATTTCGTAGTTACTCATTGACGACCTCCTATTTACTCTTACTGTTTTGACTCAATGCCTGAATCACTAGTGTTGTGTCTTGCATGACTAACGTTACAAATCTTTACACTATTTCGTACTATCGTTATTAAAATGTTACGGTCTTTTCGCGTATGCATAATATAAGTGCTATGCACATAAATATTAAATAATTAATTGTTAATATTCTTATAGAACATATTTACATTAAAAATATTTCGTATTCTTACTGTAAGTATATAAGTAATATACGTTCGGTCATGCAAAACTTGGTTAGTGTCCGTGTAAAATTGTATGTTTATTTTTTTTACTTTTGCATCTCGTTAGCCAGTTTTGTGGCGATTTGTTATTTAGCCCGAGGGCGCAGCGGCATCAAATAAAAGAAAATTATAGTTATAGGGTGCTTCGCCGCTCATTATTTAACTAAGCCCTGTGAACGGACCCCCATTATCACGCCTCTTTTACAGAACCGGAGAAGAAGAAGAAGACGGCAAGAGTTGCCATCACACTCACAAACGTATGTCCATTCGCGTATATAAATATTAATAGATGTATAATATACTCGTATATATGTCACGACCGGTGTACCAGTTCAGGTGTAGCTAGTTATAGACAAATTGGCATCTAATTGACGTTATAACAACGTTGTTACAGTTCAAACACAAAAGGCGACCGCAAAGGCGGGGTCGGGTAATAACGATCATGTCAAAAGGAAGGTCCGACACAGAACACGCGTTAAACACACGATCATAACATTTTATTAGTGCGCCGGTCAAAAGCAAGCAACCGCGAGACCGCCGCCGCCGTCAAAAGTTCAACCAAAAAAAAAACAGGTCAGCTCGTAAAAAGATATAGAGTCACCGTTTTGTATGAGTATGAACTCTATCATTTATTTTACAAAACCTAAAACTTACGTCTTCTAATTAATTCGATTTCAGTTAACCTTAGAGCTGATTAGAAAACTTTACGACGTTAAACAGTTGATGATTGTATAAAACGAAATTTGAGACTGTAATTAGAATAAAAATAGTTCCATATTATCAATAAATTACGAACTTTCAATAGTGCCTCATTTAGGGATCTGTAATTACGAACTATAAAAAAAACTATAAATGGACAAAGAAGAGACTCGATCGAATTCCTTAGCCCATTGAAGAGCTGACCGAGCGACCATAAAAACCGTAGATACCTACACGTAGGTAATACACAGGTTATAAGGGGGCATAAAAAAGTAGGGACCGCGTCGGAGGTCGGACCGACTACCCGAGAAACAAAGAATTCGTTTATTTTTTAACAGCTCGCTCTACACAAAAGGAGGCAGCGCGGCACGAAAAACGACCCAAACGAGAGCACCTTGTTAACCTTTTTAAAAAGAAATCGCGCGCTCGCTAACTAGAATTTCGGCTCGAAAACCGAGAAAAGTGTTCACCGTTCGGCGCGGACGCGGCCGGCGCCACCGCAATCATTATGTAAATTCTGAACATAAACGCGTCAAAATATCGTGCGGGCGCAGCCTCCGCGGCATCGCGCGGAATGGTGCTCGTCAAATTATCTTTTGCGAAGGAGAGTCGTAAATCATATTATACTTCTAGAGCTGTGTTGATTCAATGTTGTCCATACATATACATCTATATGCGTACATAAAAAACTAAATAATTAGAGAACTGAAGCAAAATCTTCAATCATCTTAGTTGATCAAATTAGGAGTTTGGCAGTTGGCGAGATCGTAAAATTTGAGTGCGCATAATGAGTGCAATTACAGCCCTGAGCTTTTGGCGGCGCTTAAAAGTTACGGTACAAGGTGATACATACTTCATTTACTGAAAATCACTCTAAATGGTATTATGCGGAACATCGGCGATCGACGCCGCGAAATTAACGAAACAAGCGCAAATTTTCTTCGAATTAAATATAATGAGATAACCACTGATATTACATAATTTTACTGATAACTTTTTAAACGGAAGATACATAAATTGTGTATCGCTCCGAGGGATGTGTTTTAACATTTTGTAAGGAAAAAAATATATGCTAAATATATAAAATAAAAATTAAACTTATGTATTTTTTACTACAGATTGATATGAACGTATATATATGGTTTATATCAATGCAATTACTTGATATATATCGTTAGTCATTTAAATATCCAAATTATATACAAATAAATTATAAAAAAGTACTCATAACATTTTTATATAACTGTAAATGAGTCTTCCGTTTTTATTGCATCTATAAGTCGATCTAAAAACCTGTGATATTCCGCAATCACGGGACAAAACTAAGTAAGGTTTATTTTTTTCACTAATAGCGGATGTAGAATGGGTTTTTTAGAAGGAATGATCACGCTACCTTATTTGAACCAACAAGTAAATTGCAAAATCACTAAATTCTGCATTTAGTTTTGTTGCGAAATATATCTATGGAACTTCCGGGAGTGTATTCAAACAATGTAACAAACAATGTACAAAATAAAAAATATTTTATTTCCTATTTCTGCAGACATGAGTATTGCTTTTGTATAATTGATTTTTTTCAATAATATGTTTAACATTGCGGTCAAAATAATTAAATTAGGTACAATACTCTGGGGTGCAGGCCAGTCACCTCCTCGTGGTGCACCCTGGGCATGGCCTGAAACCGCTTTTAGAAAGATGGTTTCAGACCATGGCTAACGACTGGCAGGGAAGGAGAAGAGTTTAGGCGATGGGATAAAAAAATGTGAATCAGAGCTAAGAATTGCCTTTTGATTCTGTTGTGGGTAAAGTATGTCAAATGAGTTGTTCCTGGTACTTCTCTAGTTAGTAGAGTGGACTGTGTGAGCGACCTTTGGCACTGTAGCAGACAACTTTCTGCAAAGAGAAGGAGGAAGACAACCTCCAAAAAATAATTACCCTAAATCTCAAGGTCTAGCGTGCTGAGGAGATGTATGGCCAGGGGGTATCTTGGTTCCAAGCGCTTGGGGGGATGGGTTATTAGGGACCTCACCCTTTAAAAGGCATAGCTGTAGTTTCAGCTACATATGACATGGCAAGCATAAGAGATAATCTACCCCAGGGGGGTACCGATTGCACAGCAGTCGGAGAATCCCCCACGGAACCTTCGGTTTCCGTCTGCCCCGCGAATCTGGGGGGGGCAACTGTTGCCATTCCGTTAAATACAACGTCAGAAGCTAGGACGAATGAGAATATTTCTCAGAATATAGAAACGATGAATTGTTCTGCGACAGGGTATCTTCCAGATCAGCCCGTCGGTGAATCTGAAGGACGCAAACGGCCAGTATCTAGAAGAGAACATAATTCTGGATCTGGATCAGCCTCTAGCACTAAAGCCATGGTACCACCTAAAGTGCCTAGAAGTCGTAGAGGACGTGGAGTTAAAAATAATAGGTCAGATCAGAGGAAAAGTGGGCGACCTAATATACCTTGTAATATTAATAATGAAGAAACTGATACTGAGCATTCGTCTTTATCATTGGACTTGAGTTCTAGCAACCTTCCAGCCTCAATGGATGGTGGGTGCATCGATACAGAAGACGAACTCTTTGACCCTTCTGTGGTTCCTTCTAACTCTAGAGCAAAAAAAAATCTGCCTAGTGGCAATGAGTTAGAGAAAGAGATGAAAAATCGGGTGACGAGTGATCTGGGTGCATGCATCAAAAATAACCTGATGGCTGTAGAGAAGGTTGCGGATCGCTCCCGAAATTTAAAAGGTAGTTTTGTTCATAGCCTTCGAGTAGCAGTTAGGACAGTCGAAGCGGCGGTACAGGAAATAATGCGACGTGCTCCTGTTAACGAGAATATAGTGAGGCTGGAAAAAGAAAATCATGAACTGCGAACAGAACTTTCCAGTATGGGTGAGAAGGTTGATAAGCTAACAGAAGAAATTAGCCGCCTCAAGAATCTTCAAGCTAATGTGGCGATAGTGAGTACACCAGGCCAATCTATACGCCAAGATGCTGTGCCTTGTCAGCGTCGAAGTACAGAGGTATCTGCACCATCTCGGACTTCCACTGTCACAGTTGGTAGAGCTACAGCCCCTACTCCATCTCGAAAAACCGGAGAAGCAGGACTCATGGAACAAATAGGATATCTAATAGATCAGAAACTGGCGGCTTTTAAAGCCGATATTTTTCCTGATAAGGTCATAAGACCTGCCTTAAGGAAAAGTAATTCCATACTGCAGACTTCAGCTCCCTCCATTGTCATAGATGAGGAACAAGTACGACCACACAAGAAGCGAAAAAGCAAAAGAGGGACAAAGCAATTTGTCCATCCTCCAATTATTGACTTGCCCGCAGTAGCTGGTCCATCATCACTACATGTTCCGGTACATGATGGAACTTGGGCTACTGTAGCTGGTAGTAAAAGTTCTTCAGGGAGGAAACAACCTCAAAGTAGTAAAGGGAAAAAGGGTCGTGTTACTAGGTTGCCGAGATCGCCATCTACTGCGGCAATTTCAGTTACCATTCCTGAGGGCTCTACGTTAACATACTCTGAGGTCATGACAGCGGCTAAGAGTAGAATTCGCCTGCGAGATCTTGGTATTGATGAGGTAAAGGCTAAAAGGGCTATAACAGGTGGTATAGTATTAACTATTAGTGGGCCTGATAATGAAGCCAAAGCTAATGTCTTGGCAACGCGAATGCAAAGTGAGCTTGCAGAACTTGGTGTACGAATAGCCCGTCCGAACAAACTGGCTGAAATCCGTATTAAAGACCTAGATGATGCAATAACTCCAGAAGAGGTTGCTTCGGCAGTTGCTAAAGAGGGAGGATGTTTGATTGATTACGTTAAGGTAGGCGAAATCCGGCGATCGGCAATGTCTCTCGGAACCGTTTGGGTTAGGTGTCCTGTATCTGTGGTGAAGAAACTCGTAGAATCAACTTACATACGAATTGGGTGGAACTCGGCAAGAGTTGAACTTTTAGAAAATAGGGCCTTACAGTGCTACCGATGTTTGGTTAAAGGACATGTTGGACGATTGTGCCCCAATGCGGTTGATAGGAGCGACCGATGTTTTATGTGTGCTGAAACTGGCCATAAAGCAAAAACTTGTAAGGCTCGAGTACCCAAATGTCCTCTATGTTCAGACCTTGGCTACCGTGCGGATCACAGACTAGGCACTAAGAAATGTAATCCGCCTAAAGAAAAAAGGAGAAATGTACGGGAGTTGCCTAGCCATGTTAGCACCCACTCCACGGCAAATTCGGAATTGCAGGCTTCTATGCCCGAGGTGAGGTCTACAGAGGCCATGGAAGCTTCACAATGATGCCTAACAGGGTTCTTCAGGGTAACCTGAATCATTGTCGCAATGCTCAGCAGCTTCTTATGCAGAGTGTTGTAGAGATGTCTGTTGGACTCGCTGTTATGGCAGAGCCATACAATATTCCGGAACATCCTCGTTGGCTAGGGGACGATACATCTAAGGTAGGTATATACTGGGCAGGAGGAAGCGAGAGTCCACCTTGTTCATTGCTTGAAAAGGGAACAGGTTTTCTGGTTGTAAAATGGGGCTCACTAGTGATTGCCGGTTGCTATGTGTCTCCTAACAGATCTCTCGCAGAGTATGAATTATACCTGGATCGTCTAGGTAACTGTATTCGCAAATACGAACGCCAACAGTTGATTGTTCTAGGAGATTTTAATGCTCATGCTAGGGCTTGGGGAAGTTCCAGAGACAATGCTAGGGGCATAACGCTTCTCGAATGGGCAGCCGTCTTGGACCTCCGACTCATAAACCGAGGTGAGGAGAGTACCTGCGTGCGTTGGCATGGGGAATCTATTGTCGATTTAACGTGGGCAAATCCAGCAGCTACTCGTGTGCTTTCTGGGTGGCGAGTTGCGGAAGAGATAGTCACACTATCTGATCACCGCCACATTATATTTGATGTCGATATAAATCGTTCCAACAGGCTCAGTATTGGACCAAACGTGGCCTTGTCAAGGCGATGGTCTGTTAAGCAGTTAAATCAAGACTATCTACAAGCTGCTGCCATAGTTGCGTCGTGGTCGGAAGACACCAACGAAACAGTGACAGATCCTGTAAGTGAAGCAGTATGGTTTAAGGACACAATGACTTCAATATGTGATGCTGGAATGCCTAGAGTGCGACAATTTAAGCGAAGAGCGCAGTATTGGTGGTCGCAAGAGATCGCGAACCTGCGTGAAGATTGCTTACGCTCAAGGCGACGGTACACCAGAGCCCGTAGAAGACGAAGAGCTTCACCCGAAGAAATACAAGGTCACTATGAGGCATACAGAGAAGCTACTTTGGCACTCCAGGCTGCCATATCAGAGGCTAGGGCTCAGTCATGGACAAAATTATTGGAAGATCTGGATAGAGATCCTTTTGGTCGTCCATATCGTATAGTACTAGGCAAACTTCGATCGTGGATGCCTCCATTAACAACGACTCTAGATCCAGAGTTTTTAAAAACTGTGATTGATTCTCTATTTCCAGTGATTAACCCTATTTTGCTTCGTCGACAAATTTCTGTCTCGTTTGATCGGGCGATCGAACCAAGACTTGCTTGGTCTGACAACTTTGACGTAAATGAGCAGGAAATTAACTTGGTGATAAACCGCTTGCGAACTCGAAACACTGCACCTGGTCCGGATGGTATTCCGGGACGGGCTTGGATGCTGGCCTTACCCACTCTTGGGGGTAGGCTGAGGCGCTTGTTTACGAGTTGTCTTCGCTCTGCTACATTTCCTGTATCTTGGAAGACCGCTAGTTTGGTCCTTCTGAAAAAGGAAGGTAGGCCTGCAAATTCTTCCTCTGCATATCGCCCTATATGTCTGCTGGATGAAGTTGGGAAGTTGTTTGAGAGGATCATAGCTAATCGTCTGAATAAGCATTTGTCAAATAATGGCCCGAATCTATCGGATAACCAGTTTGGCTTCCGGCAAGGGCGGTCGACAGTGGATGCGATCTTGCATATTCGTACTCTGTCAATGCCGACAATAACACAAGGTGGAATAGCACTAGCGGTAAGCATAGATATAGTCAATGCCTTTAATTCAGTTCCTTGGACTGCAATTAAAAACGCATTGGTGTATCATCAATTTCCCTTGTATTTGCAGGCGGTAGTTAGAGACTACTTGTGTTCCAGATATATAACATATCTAACCCAAGATGGGCGTAGAGTACAAAGAGAAGTGTACTGTGGGGTTCCCCAAGGATCTGTATTAGGACCGTTATTGTGGAACCTCGCATATGATGCAGTATTGCGAGTGCAACTTCCTGACGGTGTTAGCATCATTTGTTATGCAGATGACACTTTGGTGCTTGCCACTGGATATAGTTTCGAGGAGACAAAAAATCTCATAGAAATAGGCGTAGATATAATCATAACAAAGATCCGCGAACTAGGCCTACAGGTAGCAGCCCATAAGACCGAGGCACTTTGGTTCCATAAGCTGCCAAGAACCAAAGAACCACCTGACTTCCTTATACGTGTAGATAATTCCCAAGTTCCAGTTAGTCGGTACATGAAATATCTAGGTCTTATATTAGATGGCCGTTGGTGCTTTGATGAGCATTTTGATCGTCTGGTCGCGCGGACAGATAAAGTTGTGGGTGCAATGCATAGATTGCTCCCTAATCTCGGGGGACCAAATGAGGGAGTTCGTAAGCTGTATGCAGGTGTGGTGCGTTCCATAGTCCTTTACGGCGCGCCGGTATGGTTTCACAGGCTTTCTATTAGACGCAACAGAACTAAAATATATAGTCTGCAACGAAGAGTGGCGATTAGAATTGTTAGAGGATATCGAACTATATCCTTTGAGGCGGCTACTTTGCTTTCGCGATTTCCACCCTTAGATATTTTGGCAGATATGGATGCGAGAGTCTTCGAGAAGATTCGCATCCTACGTCAGTCGTCTGGGTTGATATCTTTGAATGGTTTATGCGAGGTAAGGCAAAAAGAGCAGAAAGTTGCATTTGTCGCATGGTACACCCGGCTAAACGAAGAGCGATATGCTAGTAAACGGGTCGTTAGGGCAATCTTACCATCTTTTGAAGCCTGGATGAGAAGGAAAAGACGCATGACCTATCGACTTACACAAGTAGTCACTGGCCATGGTTGCTTCGGTGATTTCCTTTACAAAATTGGACGTGAGTCAACTCCGAAGTGCCATCATTGTGAAGCTGAGCAGGACTCCGCTCAGCACACTCTTCAAGAGTGTTCGGCCTGGGACGAATATCGAAGACCGATGATTTTGAAATTGGGTCAGGACCTCTCTTTGCCATTAGTAGTGGCCAAGATGCTATGTGATGAGGAGTCGTGGGAAGCTGTAGTTTCCTTTTGCGAAACAGTAATGTTGCAAAAGGAGGCTGCGGAACGGAATCGACAGAGGGTCGAATCCATACGCAGAAATTAACGTCGTTTTGAGAACGCCGTTAATCATCCCGTCAATTCTGCCTCAAGCACAGGGGCTTAATATAACATTAGGCGAACGCTGAATGGGGGTTACTTAGTCTTGGGACTGAGTAATTTCAGCAGGTTAGTAGATTAACTTAGAAGTGTCAGATTATTTGAAAATACATGAGGGTAGCGGATGCGGTTCATCCGATTTCCCGTTGCCTTTTTGTCGTATTGAGGATCGACAAACGGAGGGGTTTTAGTGGGTACGAATCCCACATAACTTAGTTTTTACCCCAAGAACTGGGTATCTTTTTGAAGATTTCCCCTACCATATAAAAAAAAAAAAAAAAAAAAAAGGTAAAATACTCTATATTTACAAATTATCCTTAATTTACCGCTATACCGCTAACTCGTATTGTCACTTTATGTTATAGAGACTGGTTTTTTTTTAACTACAGAGACTACTACTTTTTAGATTATGTAGGTATATTATTTTTTTCAATATAAAATTATAATTGCTAAGTTTGTGTAATGATATAAAAGATACAACAGCAAAAAATGTATTTGTTTACATATGTGGTTCTATTATATCTATCTATAATTTTCTATAATGACAAACCTAATAAAAAAATATTAAAACTAACAATTTATATCAATTTTTTTATATTACAAAAAAATGCGTTTTCTTATTCCAAGGCATAATTGATAAAATTGTTGATTTTATCAAATAAACGTTGTAAAATTACACAGTTGTATAAATTATTCTAATTTATTTAATTGAATGTTATAATAATATTGATTGGTTCGAATATTTTTAGTAGTTCTAGATACGCTCTAACCTTACGTGCACGCGTATTTTTATAGCCCAACAAAAATCGTAGTATGGCCCTATATAGAGCGGCGAGAGCGATAGTATTAATTACGAAACTGTCCCCTCCGAGCCGTAGACATAACTGTACGACACTAAAGGATAGAAACATTTAGTCAGAAATGTCAATCCGGTAACAGTACACTTATTTAATTACAGCTTACGCGTATAATGAACATAGTGTTTGAGCTAGTAGTGATTTTAATATATCTATAAGTTAATATTTCCAACAATTCGGCGGATAGTGGGGAACGGAATGTCTTCACACTACGTTCCCTCTGCCTCACCTGATTTTAATTTTCAATTTTAATATTTTAATATTTCTAAGTGTATTTTAAAGTAAGATTACGATATTAAAACCACTTACCGGAATATATAATACGGTAATCATAGTACCGGATATAATTGTCGCTTTAAAACAAAAACTTGGTACATTTGTAGAGATATGTCCAACAGGTAATTGGTATATTTATAGATATATGTACTTTAAATATGGTGTTATTAAAATTTACACAAAAAAAATAAGTGCGACAAATTGATAATACTGTATTATAAAATTACGATATACCTGAGACTTTATTTTATTTAAATTTCAATATATTAAGATAATATGTACAAGCTGTAATTAACGTCAACGTTAATTAATAGAAGTAAATTAAAAAGTTTTGCTTACTGCTTCTCGCCGCACTCGCTCTGTAAGGTTGACATCTGTCCACTATATCACTATCACAGTCACTGTATTGGTTATTTGATCTAGTCCTAGAATATCCTTCACAGCCTGACGTCCTGCACACGGCCCTGGGACGCTTGTTCCCTGGACTCGTGCCAGGGTTGCAGCAGGAGTCCGGCACCTCCATCCTGTGCCTGACTATCACAGTACCGGTCTGTCTATACATCGCGAAATATGGGATCTTAAAGTAATCCATAACAGTCGATCGCAATTGGCATCCCCAAAACTGATGTCGCACGCGTCGTGTCGGGTGAGCGACTAAATGAATTGGTGTGACGGCGCGTAAGATAAAGCCTAGTGCACACCGAGCACGTGGCGGCGGCAGTGGGGCGCGACCCAACGAATAGCCGCGGCGCCAGTGGTGGGCGGCGGCCGAGGAGGCGGGACCCAGCCCACCCAGGCACCTGTGGACTGGGCCCCGATACCCATACTGCGTCCGTGTCCTCCAGGGTTGGGATTTTTACAAAGTGAAATTTTTACGCGGATCTCGGTGTAACGTGCGTAGGAATTATCCATTCTTGCTTCCGGATATAACACATTTCGCTTTAAAACAGTCCCACTTGTAGTAGTTTATATACGTAGGCAGCTAATTAAAGCTCTACTTTTAGTACTTAAGAATTTATAACGTCCTTATTATAAAATTAAAATGCTTTTTTCTGTAAGTTTTTTACACAAATATATATCATATGAAAGGTGAAGGTCAACTTTGAAATACTAAATATTCCAGTTATTTATTTTCAGTTTCATCTTGACTCATAGCAAAGTTAGTCATTAAGATTTCAATTGACTCAGGCGGATATAATATAACTATGGAATTTTCATTTACTTTCTCTGACTTTTAAAATTTTGTACTTGTAATCTTTAGGATTAATAACACAAGTTATTTTTTTATCAAAAATAGAAAAAACAGAATTTATAAAAATATACTTTAAAAACTTAAAAAAAACAAATCTGCTCTAAAAAGCCAATAACCGATAATTTTTCCATTCATAAAAAATGTCATTAAAATTATAATTTATAAAATAATATTATTCACAATCGAGCACTCTACGTTAACTGTGATATATCTCCATGACGTAAATACTTTTTATTTACATACATCGGACAGACTATGAGTAAATAGCTAAAATTTTCTATTGAGAAGTTCTTTTCAACAAGTTAATTGAACACCAGTAGTTTACCGTTAGTAAGATAAATACATATTAAGTATTAATTAATGCGTATAGTATGCATAAATTACTGAGAACCAACAAGTAGAGTCGATCAGCTATGTTTACCTTATGTTATACGCAGTAATTAGCTCCCGGATAAATTGATTATTGAATTATATTTTAAGCCGTACGTACGCGTTTATTAAATTATAACTAATTGTGTGTAAGCGTAAAATCCTTGCGGATCTAGCCTGTCATAATATTCCTATATTTTAGTAATACTAATTTGATAGACATTTAAATATTAAAATAACAAGTAAGAAATATTTGAATGAGGAAAAAAGTAATGATAGTAGTGAAGATGATAAATTGATATATGACAATTTTTATAGCGACGTGTGCAATATGCATCTTGCGTCACTCATTCATAGGTACTACACGTTTTGCGTAATCTCTAAATACGATATTGTAAAACAATATTGAGGCCAGTTGTGGCGCAGGGGCAGAGGCACGTGACAGGTTGCGGGTTCGATTCCCACTCGAGGAAATGAGATATAATAAAATTATTAATATTTTTTTATTCTCGCTTTCTAAGAAGGCGAAGTGGGGCATTGGGTACCGCCATTCAACACGCAATACCTCCAGAATTTGGCGGAAAATGCAGAATAGAAATGTCTTAATGGGAACGAAATGTCATAACACTAGGTTTCCAGGTTCCCCCTGCCTAAAATTTCTTAAATAATTCGTGAAGCTGAAAAAAAATACAAAGTTGCGATGTGTAGTACCAACTCACTATTTATTGTCAAAACTTTCAGTTTTTTTTGTATAGGGTCGCATGTGTAACTAACTTGAATTATTTTCTGTCGCCGTATATTAGTTTAAATCCATTTCGAGACAATAAAATATCACTAAATGCATCGTACGTAGTGGTACTTACAAGGTCAAACCTGGACAATGTTTGCGTATGAAATGTTATAACATAAACATAACTACGTATAAATACATTCAAAGGTAAAAGTTAGAAAAAAGGATTCAAAATTTCATATTCAATAATTATGTTAGTAAATAATTCATATTTACCAACCGTTTACATATTTCATATATATTTAAATGTTCCACATAATGTTAGTCTACCGGAGATATGTGAGTACATGAACTTAAATTGCAATAAGTGATAATTTCGGTGTTATAGCGGATGGTCCATTACGTCATATCACAGTTCTATGAATGACGAACTCCGAACACCTGTGTCGCATCAGCAGGGAGTTTCCTGTTGATAATACGATAAGCTTACACACACTAGGTGACCTAAGATACTTCAGACAGCTGGGCGTCGCGAAATTAAAAGTTCATCAAATTCTTGTCTATATTGTACAAATATTTTATAATACCTGCAAAATATAGTAATAAAACATTAGTGAGATAAAATTTTACAAGTTCCATATATTGTTTCAGATTTCAAAAACAACTGAAAACCCCGTAAATTTGTAACTGATAGAACTAAAAAATATACCTTATCCATGCGCACGCGTCAACACAAGCCCCCAGTTGATAAGATAGCACGATCCATGTGTATTACGTAAATAAAGGGAAAACAAAATTTGTTAGTGTTTATTTTATTTATACAATACTAGAGCTGCTTGATTAGTAAATCAGTAAATTATTTACAGCTTTATGTTTTACCCCTTATGTAGGCAGAGAAAACTTAGAGTTAAGTTGCTCTCTTCTCCTCTTTTCATTTGAATTCGAAAGATTACATTTTGAGTGGCCGAACTTAATACCTCGCTTTCTTGTCAGAACGGGAATAATTAATTATTGAGTAGATTGTTATAATATTTTAGGCGAGACAATTTATGATATTTCTAAGTATACAAAAAATTGTATAATATACATAGGTAGGTTAGTACTAAACTAATAAAATAAATAATTTGAAACGGGAAATGATAACGCTACATCAAAATACTAAATTTTCGTCACGATCCTCTCCTCAGATATCAACGTTCCTTAGAAAACATCGACGTTTCCGTAACAGGTATTTCCAAACACACCATAACTCTACTCTGACACACTACCGTTACCTATTTAAACTTACAAATAATCTATTTTCAGAGTGACTTTCGAGAAAAATATCCTTTTTAAATGAAATATTGTGTCGTTTATAGCACGTTGGTACTTAGAACTGAGTGAGTCTATCTATATGACGTGAATATTGACCGTGAGGGCTAGTCCAGTTACTAAGCCGAAGATAGCTTCAGTTTGTTTAACTATATATGGAAATATTCTGACAGAAAAATGCAAATAGCGATGACACAACGAGCTATAAATAACTTAAGTGTATTTTAATACTAAACTGCGTACTATACTATAGCTATAAATAATTTAGGACTATTGAATTTATTTATATTTATTAATGCGACGGTTGTGGGTTCGATTCCCACTTGGAGAAAAAAAAAAAAATTATTTTTTTCCTTTCTTCGTTCTGGCGACGAAGCAAAGCTAGGGGTAGAGTTCCGCCACTCAACAAGCATCGCCTTCAGAATTCGGCGGAAAGTGGGAAAAGGAAGTGTCTTAATGAGAATTGTGTGAGTGACGGAACTTAACGCCACCTATATTATTACTATTTCCCTTTCATGTCCTTTTCTTGTTCATATGCATATACTTAGGTGCCTACAATAAACATAAACGGTCACCTCATTCAAAAATGTAGAGCCCCAATGAATCTATATACAAATAATTACATAGAAATCGATAACGGACATACGAGTATGTACGTATTTCACGTCACCGTTCAAGAGCCTCGTGGTGCCAGCGTAAATGACGCAAGTCTGCTGAACGGTACCATCCCCGAACCTGCACCGTCACGATGATCTGCATGCTGATTAGCATCCTTGCACAATAACTTATCATAAATGTATCATTATACCTTTGACAGTGCCTACTTTATAAATACCCATCACGTGTTTAATTTGTATGTATATACATATTTTATAGATTCAGTCCCCCCGTTTATTGATAATAAATCGTTTTTTATCGATATCGATAATCAATGCAAAGTGTTTATAATTAAATTAAAATATTTACTTCACTATTTACTCTATAATAAGTGTCTATCGATATATTACAGAAATAATTCCAAAAAACTGCCAGAAGTGCCAACTCTGCTAAATTACGTAGTCTTTGATAGTTCTCTATTTTTTTATACGTTTCTAATAGATTTCCTTATAATATGAAATAATATGAATTAGAAATATATTTCTGTAATTTGTCATAAGTAAAAGTAACTTGAGTCATGTAGTTTACAATCATATAACTCATATGTAAAATACAATAGGAGAAAAAGATGATGCGCAAGATTATTCAATGGGAGTTACCATCGCTTACTATGATATTGCAGCGTAAGGATGATAATGGTCGCTTATTCATATTTTATAGGTGAATTGAACTGTTATTACAGTTACAGTATGCAATACAATTAATACTGACCATTTTTTTTATTTAAGTTACATATTTTTTCCATATATTACTATTATTACCAGAAAATACACATTCGGTTTTAATTATAGATAGTTGTTAAAATATCACTCATCGCGGACTGTAGAGAACCTTTGAATCTTTATAAAGGATTAAGTATCAACCATTAACCAACTTAAACAAAAGCAGTATGCACATTCCCACAGTGTAATTACTGAGCAGTGAAAAAAAAATCAAATTAACTAATGAGTTGAACAACTAAAACGATATTACATACAAGTATAAAAGAAATTTTGGATCACATGTAAAGTTTTTTTGTTTTTCGATACAATAGTATATTTAGTTATAAAAGGATTATGCAAAATATACAAAAGTTAAACATTATAATTGAGTAGCATCGCGCCGATAACTAATGTCTACTGGGAAACGTGAAATATTTACTGAGAATAGTTAATTAAAGAAACCACGGAAGCTAAAAAACTAGTCGTCTACAATACTACAAGTATTTAATTTATTTGAATAAATACATATGTATTGCTATATAATAATTATATACTTGTATATGATTTTTTTAATAAAAATAATATTTTTTTGTAAATGAAAATTACTACTGACTGTTTGCTATATTTCAAATAAGAGAGAACGTGCATATGACCAGGTTTTGTAAAAAAAAATCAAATGAGAATTTATAGTCCGAGCTAAAAAATTGCAGCATATAACAAGTTATTACATGAAAATAAAAACGCAAAAAATATACTAAAGATATCCTCCACAAAAATAAGACATAAATAAAAAAAAGCGCGAGTACTTTACAATACAATAATTGACAGAGTAAAGAGACGTTAAACCTTAAAACTATTAAGGCCTTTGTTATACGAAGGACGCTCCCCACTGTGTACTTAAAAGACTCAACTTAGAGGATATTTTGCGTTATCAATGGAGTATAATCAACATCTATATTTAAGCGTTTCTATCAAATAAATAAATAAAATGAATGAGCTTCACGCTGTATCCCGCACTCAACGGGGCAGGCAGAGGGAAGAGTGTTAAGACACTCCTTTCCCCACTTTCCGCCAAATTTTTCACGGCATTACGTGTTTAGTAGCTGAACTCAAGCTTTTTCGTCTTGGTGGCAGAGCGAAATGAAAATATTAATTCGTTTCCTCGACTGAGGATCGAACCCACAACCATCACACTCTTGTGCCCCTGAGCCACGACAGCCTCACAACCGTTTCTACCGAGTGATTAAAAATATTTCATACTATTAATTACTACATTAATTTATTTGCTATATCTTGCTTATATTTGCATTACTCATATACTGGTTCCTGATACTATCGTATAAGTAAACAAATTTAGAGTTAAAAAACTAGGCCATTGTTACATATGGTTGTTTTTTCGACACCTGGGTTTCCACCCGGATCAACAGACTGGCTGCAATTAAAATATCTCCAACGATGCTTCTATCGGTAGCCAGCCACTTGTAAAAAACATAGACGGATTAATGTTAGGGTTTGCACTCACTCGAGCGATACTTGAGTATTGCTTGATATTGCGTATAAGATTTTTATTGAATGATTTTTTTTGAAATGATGTCATTGTGACGCAATTGTAGCGTATCTAAGATGTCTCATAGATGAAAGTGTCAGAGCCTAATAACATATATTGGCCTGATATGTATATTATATGTATGTAGGCCAGTAGTAGCGCAGGGGCATAAAGGGGCACTGTAAATCCGACTGGTTTGATCCCTACTAAAAAATGAAATGAAATATTTACGTAAATTTATATTTGTATTTCTTCGCTCTAGTATTGGGGTAAAGCTCGAGTTTGAGTTTCTCCACTCAATACGCAATGCCTCCAGAATTCGGTGGAACGGAGTGTTTTAATACTAGGTTCCCTCTGGCTATCCTGCTGTGTGTGAGATACAGCGTAAAGCTAATTTCTTTATTTCATATAATATGTGTATTAAGATGTCACTGACTCCTTTTTGTGATGTATTTTTTCAATATAAACAAGTAATAAGGGTAAAACAAATGATGCGTAACATTTAACAATCAATTTGTAAATGAATACATTTGAAAATTTGAAAACATTTAGTTTTGTCACAAGATATATAAGCCATAAAGGTTTGCTTAAATTTGCAAACTGTTTATTGGCCATAAGAACATACTTCTGTAAGAGAGCGGTCTCTTTACCGCGATTTTCTTGTTTTGTTTACCGTTAACATAAACATTTAAAACAATACTCAAGTTAACTTTCACTAGGTTATATATGACGCAATAAATATAAGCATTGTCCAGCATCAGGCCTATTTTGCAGCAGCAATTTGAGACTTTTGTTTTTACTTTAACGGTAGTAGAGTTGGAACCGCTCCGAGGAGGTCCATAAAGCCTTGCCACAAAAACTAGCGTGCGACTGCCTTAAAAATTTCACTATTGCATTGTCATTTTAGTGTGCCGTCGGCTTTATAAACAGACACAATGTAGGCCCTTGGTGTTCAATACAATTAGATTTTTAACAAGTGGACACCGTGAAATTTCATTTGGAAACGTTGTCAATAGATATATCATTGGATATTTGTGTTTGATAAATTGTGCGTCAACAATACGCCCCTTTCCGGTGGACCGTGCGGCGAAGTGAAGAATTCTTGTAGATTTGGAATTGACTTGTCAAATTTGCTTTAATATTCTATGACCAGCTATTTACTTTTAAAGAAATGTTAGATGTTTATATATTTCAATATTTGCAGAGTTTTTAAAATTATAATTTAAGAAATTATATTAATGTTAACATTAAGGCATAATAATATAGTTTGGATAATACAACCATCTTAATAGTAGAAAATGAAATATTATCATCATTAAACAACGAGCGCTTTAAGCCACAATGCAAAAGAAATAAACATGTATTACCAGTTTATTAATATCACCAAAAATCACTCAATATTAAACTCTAAAAGTATATACTCTGAAAATGTGTAAAAATATATAGCCACAACTTAATTTCAATTCCTAGTAAAATAGTGTTTAATAGAAATAACACTTATTCAAAGGTTTTGTGTATGCATCAATCCTTTAAGCAAAGGAACGTCGAAGCAGCCTACGCATACACAGCCTGTATAGCAAAAATAGTTAAAATTGATTTATAAAAACATTTACTTTATTAATTTTACTAATCTATGGCACTTTATAGACCTAATAAAGTA
The DNA here is from genome assembly GCA_016802625.1 of Heliconius numata. NCBI lineage: Eukaryota > Metazoa > Arthropoda > Insecta > Lepidoptera > Nymphalidae > Heliconius > Heliconius numata. The sequence goes on from JAEBDU010000004.1 coordinate 2,128,833, forward strand.
AAAGTAAACAAGGAGCTCACAGTTGCTTTATATTGTACCACACTATAGCCATATCGTAATACTCGTATATATTTATACCTAATAGATATAGTTGTATACTCTGGTCACAATATCAATTTTATGGTATTAAAGTATTTATGTTTTACAAATTTATCTTTTACAGATCGCTTAAAACATATATTTGCATTTAATCTTATGCAAAAAAAAGACACTCATAAAATAATACAAATTAGTTACAACACAATATACTATTTAAGAGCGGGTTTTTAAAAGTGAACGTTGTCCGAAGCGAAGGTGACTCAGATATCGGTCCAGCGCTCAATGGAAGAATACAACGTAGCGTGACGTATGTATGATAGTTCCACAAGATCTCGGCGACCGTCACGTCCTAATTGCTTATTGAGCAAATTGACCCGTAACGTAGCGTGTTCACGTGAGTCTGGGTTTGTTACGCACATGCTACACTCACGTAAATACTGGGAACACTAGATTGATGAAGAACTACAATATTTGGAATTTTACATTTTTATAGTATGAAATCAGCTTCACGCCGTATCCCCCACACATCAGGGTAGGTACAGAGAACCTAGTGTTAAGACACTCCGTTCTGACATTGCATTAGAAAATATATCCTTGTAGGAATATGTATCACAGAAGTATAAAAAGCTAAAACGGAAAAGACTGTTACAGATAGCAACTTAAAAGTGTAGTTATTACATTAATGATGCTGATAAAAAAGAAAACAATATTAACTAAAGCCGTAGTTACATAACTACGAGTGGCATTATAAGGGAACGTCGTCTACAGAATGAATAGACCCTCAATGAAAACATACGGAACTTCATGCGCACTGCAAATTTATATAAAACATATTTAAAATTAAAATTATCAATTTAAACTAATATAAGTATTCAAAAGATAACCGTTTACATTAAAATATATACTCATATCACAATAATAAATATATAAACGCTAACGAAAAAGGTACTCGTGTTCCACTTTAAATGAACCTTGTAAAAAAGTCGCCTGTAATAGTAGGCAATACATTAAATCCAGATAGTCCATGATAAACAGAAGTCATCAAGATGTCTGTCTCATACATACACGTACAAGATCGATCTGCAACTATGTCGTCAAGAAATAATCGTTTACACCCTAATTAGACATGTTTGCCTGATAAATAGCTATTTCCTCGGTCCTCCGTATGTGAACGGAACAATTATTATATAAATTGCCACTGGAAGATTTCACAGTGAGTTTTACTTGTTTAATTCATTATAAACATAATTATATATGAATATCTTGTGAAGTGTTAAAGTGTTTACGAGCTAGTAGACACTTTAAACAAAGAAAAACATATTGTTGGAAGAGTTACACCGTTAAAAGAGTATCATCGCGGTATGTACGAAGCCGACATAAACGCAAAGCTATTAAACAAGATATAACAGCATAATTTCGTTTGATTTGACATGCCGAAACAATTTAATCATTATCTCTGTTGGAAAATTAGCTACGTTACGTTGCAAAGAATAAGACATTTAAAAACTATGTAGATAAAGTTAAAATCAGGTAGCTTGTAAGAAGGTTTATAGGCTGTACAGATTAGGAAAAGATATGGCTCAGGAATTGGCGGTATTCGCCAACGACCACAGTGGTGCGGCATTGCGAGCCGTATTGCCAACGGACTGGGTGGGCAGACCGCGGCGGTTGGCCCTCTTGGCTTTTTCTTGTTTCTCATTTTTGAATTTAAAATTTGGAACTGTGCAAAATCGTTGCACGTTTCGAAATATTTACAAAGATACACGCAAAGAGGACAGCCATCGTCAGACCCTCACGCGACTTTAAATGGTGGAACCACGTCGTATTGAAGTTTATTTCAACCAAAACATAAATATTCAGAGATAATGTTATAATTAAACCACTAAGTTTAATTAACGAGAAAATATAAACGGGACGGTGTACAATTAAAACATTACTGCTTTGTAAAATTATGTCGTAATTAGCTGGACAATAATTAAAATCGAAAGTCATTATCGTTGTAAAAAAGCTGAGAGCAAAGAGATCGTCTTTTTTGCTGTGAATCCAGATTCGTCCAGGTCCAAAGATGAGGTGAAGTAGTAGATACGTTTTTAGTAATGGGTAAATAGTCAATGAGAGGGAGAGGGGAAAAGTTTGTGTGTAAATTATAGATATGCATATTACTTGTTCGCTGGTGCAATATGGTAACAACCCTAGTGACACGAGAGGCGTCACACGGTTTTACGGGAGATCATTCTTAAAGAACTCTGCACCACTCGACATTTTGGTAAATGCTGTTCATCATACAATATATGTAGATAAAAACAAAACGGAAATGTAGACCCTCTATTGTAATTTATTTCTCTATGACGAAGTGAATTGCAAGGTGAAAATTCTTGTCAAAAGATGCTTAACATGTGTGCAGTTCATAATTATTGTAACGGTTCCTCGAGAAGAAAACATACGGTGACCTGTCTCAAATCATTAATAAGTGTTTTTTTTTTCAATTCTCCAACGACGGAAGTAGCGCTTTTAAAAAATAATTACCGAATCTTTTAAGTGTCGATTATAAAGTAATTTTTCCTTATGACCTGAATTATACAATAACTCTATTTTCATTATTAAACCGTACGTAATAAAATAATACCGATACGTAATAAAATAATATATAGAAATAAATTATTCTTAATTTAAATATTTACCTGAAAACTGCTTATGTAAATTCCTTTTCTTCCCTGCGACCATTCGTTTAACATTTTGACAACGCTAACAATATGTATCGTGCACTCCTTAAGTATATAAAATTATCTTCAATAGCTAACAATTTATTATTCATGATATATCACCATTTACCGTGAAAATATATAATTCCCTCAAAAATATATATAGATACACGAAAAATATTTGAAAAACTAAATCGAAACTTCACATTTATAGAATGTGCTTTGAAAGCTATCAACATAAATGTCAAAAATATTATTTATTTATTTTATTTTTAAAAATGGCGCTAGATACTCGTCTTTTAAGCTACATTCGTGAGCTGCATAATTTTATTTATATAGATATATCGAAATTATTATTACCTATAATTTTACTTAAATAAATATGATTAAATTAAACTGAATTTACCTTAAAGTCCTTGGTAGCTACAGGAAGTACTGAATCTGAAAAAAAAAAACAAAAATTATATTATTTAATTGAAAACTAACATTTTTTGTGAATGGTTATTTGATCCAATGTGAGGTTACTAAAAGCACAGACAAATAATTTATTATTACTGAATGTTGCAACCAAACCGATGATTAGGTTGAATTTAATAATTTAGTATTTATGTTTGATGTCTGAGCCTGGGGCTGGTAGCAGTTCGTGCCCTAGATATTTTTGAAGGCTGTCGGTACCATTATAGATGATCTTTTTGAAATTACTCAAGTCAAACGATTTTCAGGTTATTTCATTTTAAAGTTATTATATTAAGGATGTGATTTGGATGCTGAGTTGCGGTAGGTTAGTCCAAAAAACGGCCAGTATTGCAAATTATAACCTGTCATATCACTGACGGGATCATGAGGAACCCATGAGAAGGTCAATACTATAACCGCTAAAGATTATTTCTTAACCATTCTCTAATGATGCAAATATGACTCAAAGGAAATTAAAAATATATATAGAAGATTATACATACATTAGTATATAAAATGGAGCCGTCATAATAATTAATGTTAGTTATACTTAGCTTATTATAAATTTATTTTCCCTATTTTAGAATCCGATATTAAAAATTCTTAAAAATTTGTGATAGATTTCAGTTAGGAATATTTTTTTCTGTTCACAAAGAGTTATTTTTGTTTTAAAAATTGTTAAATAAACTCCTGTTTTTTATTTTTTTTACTACATATATGACATAAAATATATGAAACTTTATTTGTTTAAAACTTTTTTTAAACGTTCATAAGAAATTCTGAACCAATTGTATTTCGAAATTCGAACATTTAGATATTTATGCATTATACAAATAAGACACACATACATACATTGCTTCAATTATATTAAGGAAGACTGCTGTTGATTTGAAATTATAAGCTTAGGAAGTTTGGCTATTTGTACGTTTGTTAGGTACTGAAGCCAGCAATAAAATCATTAATCAATATCAGCAATTGTCATTTTCACACTGTATCCCGCACATAGCAGGGTAGGCAGAGGGAACCTAGTGTTAAGGCTCCGTTCCCCACTTTTCGCCGTATTCTGGAGGTATTGCGTGTTGCGGAACTCAACGCGGTCTTTGGCCTCGTCACCAGACCTACGAAATGGAAATACAAATTTTAAATAAATATTTCATTTTTTCCAGAGGGGATCGAACACACAAGCAGTCGTGTTTACAGTCACACTATGCGCCACAACTGACCTAAGTTTAGTATTCCACATACATATTTTCACTCTATACTTGTTTGATATTAAAAGATATTATAAAAATACAATAATATAATGTAATTAATACAATTAGAAGTACCAGTTTTCAACTTTATCGATTTAACTTGGAAACCTATAATAAGTAAAGGGCAGCTGGTTCATAGAAGTAGTGGGTATGTAGGATAGGTCATGTGACATAAAGGCAATTAGACACCTACATGAAGTTGAACTCTTTAAATAACGATATGAACCAGGATTTCCGTTCTCTAGCATCTTAGCAACAAAGAGGACAGAAAGTAGCTTATGCGTGAAGCCGGGATTGTTGCCTTCATTGTTCACGGGCAAACGATTTAAAAAAAAAGCGCTATCAAGCGTTAATGTAAATTTCAATGATTGATTCTGTATTCATTTCATTATATTTCTTGTATTTTTAATAATTGAGATTACTTCTCCAACCTTATTGCAAAAACATATATATTACAATATATATTTTTATATAACAATATATATTTTTAAGCGTAAAACTCTCACAGGATATTCCTAAGTATTTAATTAGAGGTTAAAATTGCTCTTCCCATTAAATCACGATGTATTCTAATGAATTTCTTTATAATATAAATAGTAATTTATCCACATTTGTGGTTGAATAAACCAGTGATTAATAAAATTATTACAATTTATATATAAATATATATTTAATAAAATATTAATATAATAAATTATTCTGAAAATTTTGTATAAATTAGCTATAATTTACCACTACGTGAGTACTATAGTGTTTACGTATGTATTTAGGTACATAACATATTACCCGTTTAATTTCATTCATATAAATTGTATAAGGAAAATAAAATAATTTATTACACATTTGTATTATTCGCTATCAAAAAACAACAAAATGAGACATTAACAGAATTCAAATATATTATGGCAACTTAATTTGTCTTTGCTAGCAACGCTTAAACTTTTCTGTTTCTTTAACTGCTTTTAGTCCTAGTCCTAGTGTTCAAATACTCCGCTCCCCATTAACTACGATATACTGTGTTTAACTATGATAGTTCAAATAAAAATTTGTTTATTTTACTAAAATTAATAATAATAATTAGTCCAGTTTTCGAAAACGCAACCCTAAAAGCAAGTTCCGTGCCAAGAACCTGGTTACGGAACTTGTCTGGAGAGTCAGTCTGCACGGCCATTTTGCTTGTCGCTTCCTATTCCGGCTATTGTTGAGCGTCCTGTCACAAATATGCATACGCGTACGCACACGCATACAAATTACTAACTTTTACCCGCGACTTCGCGTGACTTTTTCTTTTGAGTACTAAAGTTTTAGGTTCATGAGATATTACATATTTTTTCCTGTAACGTAAAAAAATTAATAAAAAATATATATGTTCATATATTAAACAAAGATTTCTTCCTCAATATAGAAAGTATATTACGTTAGACGTATAAATGTGTGTAGATATCAATCGATAGCACACAATCAAAGTGTATATGTGTGTGTACGTTTACGTACATACATAGTACAGTCACTAACACATTCGTAAAGCCATCAATGAATATGACGTATTGCTGAATGATTGAAGACCTTGAGTGAGGTTGTTTCTCGACTCTAGGTTGTAGAGCATTGAACTTGACATTTATAAGGATATATGTACGTAAATATGTATATACATATATATGTTACGTATTTCTAATGAACTTAAGTGAAATTTGGTGAATTTACTTAATATATATTATTTTATAATGTAAATGATTTGAATAAAACCAACTACGAGTTATTATTCATATATTAACAATATTTTATAGAGGAAAACAAGAGCAGGAATCCAAAGTAATGTGTAACCTAGAAAATATTTAGAGGACAAATCTTGGCGCCACCGCAATTATATTGAAATAGTGTGTTTGGAAGACGCAATCAATTTTGCGAAATTTAGCTGCTAAAATATAGTGCAATTGAATTATTGTGGTAATAAAATAATTAAGTACATTATAATCATTTTTTTTTTACATTTTACAGTGTTATTTCGTATCTAATATTTAAACTTTAAGGAGTTCCTCGATTTCCCGATAATTCCACCATCGGACTTGGTTACAATGGGACCAACTCGGAAATAGATATGTTCTTTCAATTTTTTTTTTAAATTGGTCCACAAATAACAGAGAAATCGATGGACAAACAGAAAAAAAACAGTCAAACGTAACACCTAAACTTTTTAAAGTTAGTGCGCCAAGCGCCTGGAACTTATTGCTTAGGCACCATCGAAATAATCGAAAATGACGCAAATCACAAGTAGATTCCGCCCAGTTCCGGTATGTAAATCCGTTTGCCTCATTGTACTTTCATTTCCGAAGGTGCTTTAACATATTTACATAGTTACACACAGATCTACAAGACCGACCAAATTATCTCAATTTTTCTATTATCCATCTTAGCCTATTTAAAAAATTACTTCACGCTGTATCCCGCACACAGCAGGGTAGGCAGAGGGATCCTGTTCAGACACTTCGTTTTCCTCTTTCTGCTCAATTCTGGATCTGCATTGCGTATTGAGTGGCGGAACTCAACACCGCGCTTTGCCTCGACATTAGAGCGAAGAAAGGGAAATATGAATTTAAATAGATATTTCATTCCATTCCATTTCATTACCTCGAGTGGGGACCGAACCCAGAACCAGTCGTGTTTACAGTCACACTTTTTGCCCCTGTGCCACGACTGGCCTCACGCACGTAGAGGGATACGGAGTGTGTGTTGAAACAGAATAAGTTAACTCTGCCTATACCGAAAAATAAGAGAGATATGTGATGATAAACAGAATCTACCATCAAATATTAAAATGATTTCATAAAACTAGAATCTATACACAAATAAATAATATGTAAAGAGATTGACCACAGGGCATTGACTCAGTAAATAGATTATTTTTAAATTCAATGTTTAGAAACAAAGACATCGCCACAATTCACTCGTGCGCAGTTGGCTCCTCTTAAAAAGATTGGTCATCGAAAATCATCATCATCCTCGGTATTAATTTATTAGCTAAATTGTTGTTTATTTCATTAATATAAAATTATACAGATCGTAATAAAATAAAATAGCATTGTGGATTAAATAGCAAAATAATTATAAAATTATATATTTATATCGATTTTTCTTGTTCATTTTTGAAGTAAGCAGAGAAAATCTAGTGCCATGGAGCCCGATCTAATATCCACCACTGAGGTTTCAGTGGCAAAACTTAACGCCGCACTTTGTCTTCACCAAAGCGGGAAAATGAAAATAATTCTTCCCTGAGTGGAGATCGAATTAACAACTACCGCGTTTACACTCATTATTCCACACCACCACAATGGCCCCAATTACGAAATTTCACTTTAAAAGTTTTTGTAGTTTCGACAATGCTATCCAATTTCTCCTTTTGCACCATGACTAAACCTTATTGCCTTATTAATTGGAATGGCAAAAAAAATAACCCACATTAATGAGATGTCGTGGCGCAGCTCACGAAATGGCATCTGAATTTCATACAAATATGCCTGTTACTTCCGTTCCACGGAATATAGATAGTGATCGGAAAAAAATACTATGTATTATAAAAGCTTCTATAATAACCTTTATACAGCACCTTGAACAATGAAATAGTTAATAGATAGCCAGTTAGTCATAGTTTACTCCTTATTTTGGCATAATATAGGATCTATAAAAAATTTTGGGGCTCCTAAAAATTTGTTTTGACTATGTTAGTAGTACATATTTTACTAAAATTAATTAATTTTTATATGTAACTATGACAATAGTCAATGCTGTAAAATGTAAAACATATAAGTTTTTATATAAAAAATATTGAAATAGTTTTATATTTTACAAATTTATAACAGTAAACAAGAGGACGTAAATTACATATGGCATATATGTCATTCGATGATGTGCCAAATTGGCAGCACAACATATAATTGATCATTATCTATTCATGTGTTACAAATTCCATTCATATTCCATTCATTCATAAAGGATATTTACGCTTCTTTTAAGCATAGCAGAGTAGTCGGAGAGAATATGAAACGCCAAAGCACTCTGTTTTCTACTGTTCTCCAGAGAGAAATTAGTGTGGAGAATGAACTTATAAACAACCTGTTTACGCTAAGACGCTCTTCACTGTGCCATTACGGCTTTAATTTAGAAAAGGAACAGATATTAAGAAAATAATGGTTTATATTTCATTTTGTAATGAATAAAGGTGTTCGTTATTAATATTAATCTATGCAATGATGAAAAAAATATAATTTCTTTGTATTTCAGAGAAAACTGTAACTAAATAATATTAATGTGAAATTTACGTTACCACATAAAATTTTTAACCCTTTAATTCAAAGTCAAATAATTGCCTCTTTCTATTTCTCTTTTTTTTCTATTTCTTTCAATTTATTTGTTTCATAATATTATAAAATATTTGCCAAAAAACACATACCAACGAAACGTAATGGAATTCGATTATTAATAATTATGAAACATGGCCTCGACATCTAAACGAGATCGGCATCTCTGAGTCACTGATTTTATAATATTGTTTGTTTTGCTGGTTTATGTGAAGGTCGCTTTCACGCGTGAATCACTAAAAAATTGCGAAGATACCGTTATTTTCCCGTAAAATATTGCATATTTTTTTCTATCCAAGCCTTTGTCACGTAACTCGACTACTGACTATTTACAAGAAAAAATATATAAATATTATGAAATAATTAAAATCTTTAACCTACATACCTCTCATCACGAAATCGACCAAAAACATTCGATGTTCGTGTATTGATAATATGTATGCGTATTAGCAATTTATGAAAGAAGCGCCATACCGGATCAATTGCCTTGTATGAGAGCAATGGTTCTAATTTCGGCTCCCGCTCGGATGATGAAAATCATATTTTTTTATAATATCTATCAATGTCTCCCACACACAAGGAGACGGGCTTATAAATACATATAAATTTAATTATGATTATATGAAATCGACTTGGGAAATTATGTAAATATATTTTATTCGTTTACGGTTATCAGGCTAAATATTTATGTTTTGCTAACATGTTAGTTTCTTATTTTTAATAGCTTAAGTAGTCTTTATTTATTTTTATACCATAATAAATAATAAATTAACTCTACAAAGTTCTTAAAAGTTATAAATCTCTGTAGAGCTTTTTATGGAAGTAAACTGTAAGTTAAAAACAAAAAAAAAATTTTAAAAAAATGTCCTGAAGTTATGATTTGACAAATATAAAAAAGTATCAATTTTGACATTGGGCAATATTTTAGTGTTAAAAAAATTAAGAAATAGATATACATTTATAAAGTTCTCTTTACCATAGCAGTAAACCTGAGAGAGTGAGCATAGAAAATTATCTTCTATAGAATACGTAAAACTTACCTGAGAAAATTTTAAAGAGTATCTTTAAACAAAATGTATATATACATATATATACTGACATAATTGCTGAATACCTTCTTAATATAGGACTCGATAGTTACATCAATGTTTGTCACCTGCATGACTTCACCGTAATTGTTCACTCGTGTGCTATTTTATCTAAGATAAGGCAAATAGACTTCCTTTTATTTATGTTTAATAACGACTTTAATATTTATTATAATGTAACCAGTACGTATTTATGTAATATTATGCTGCACAAGTAATTTTATTTCCTCGCTCTAGTAACAAAGCAAAACGCGGCGTTGAGTTCCGCCACTCAAAAGTACGGAATCTTAAAAATATAAAGCATACTAAAATATTTACAACACTGTAATACAGCGATACCCTCAATCCCCCATAAATGAATTAACAGCAAGGTATCGAGTTTTTATATCGACGCCATTTAGCCAATCTGTAAGTAGAACCTCATTTGGCACTTAATCGGGCGTCAAACAAGGCTGCCATAATATCTTTGCTATACAATTTGTATCTGTATTGAAATTTCGAAACATAACAAAATGAACGATAAATTTTATGATTTGGACGCATTTTTCATGATACGCCGATACCTAATATGGTATTATTTACATAGTCATAGACTTTAATTGAAATTAAAGAGGGATGTCAAAGGAATGTAAATTAAAAATTAAAGTATATTTTTATATGTTACGACTAAAGAAATTAAGCAAAGAATTGGCATTAAATTTGGAGGAATAACAAGAGTTCTTTAATAAATACTAAATAAGTAAGATATAGTAGGTATATTAGAGAAAGTATACTCATTAAAGAGGAAAAGTTGTAAATGAGTCAAGGATGGCAGATGACTGCTTTGCTTAACTAGCAGACCATCGGCACGTAAGCATCGAGGTTCACGAATAAACTATCGCATATTAACCGCGATAATAAGACTGATGAAAATGAAGATTGAAATTTTTTATCAGCTTCACGCTATATCCCGCACATAGCATAGTGGGCACAGGGAATCTGGGAACCTAGTGTCATTCTTTTCCCATTAAGACACTTTCGTTTCCACTTTCCTCGGAATTCGGGAGCTATTGCAAGTTGAGTGACGAAAGTCAATGCCGCGCTTTGCACCGTTGCCAGGGCAAGGAAGTGAAAATATTAAATATCTAACTTGTTCCTATGGACATCGAATCCACAACATTTCCCGTTTACAGTCTCCAGCGTGTGCCCTTAAATCAATGGCCACTGGCGTCAATCAATTATATAGAATAATTATTTTATTAAAATTTTCATAAATATGAAATTGGAACTCACAAATATATACACTGAAGATACGAAGATGGCCAGTTATGTAAAATTAAAAAAACATAAATTTTTTTATTTGAACAAGAAAATAAGATAAGTTAAGATTAAAAAGATATAGCTAATAAAAAGTCTTTAAAAGAGAATAAATTATATTAATTTTAACATTTTTATTTTAAATAACAATTTTCCCTGAATGTAAATATAAAAATAGTAATTCTATAAATATAAATAAAAAACATACGGATATACAATGCATAAAAAATAGCATATAATCCTTGTATTTTTGAGATAGTCTTGACATTTTATAAAAGGTGACCATAAAATCTCAAATTTCACGGTAGCCCATTCAAGAGTACATGAATGAGTTGTTCATCATGAGTCAATCAGTCAGTGAATTGGAAACGAGAACATCCGTTCAGAAAGTACTGTGGAAAAACCTCGGCTGAAATCATTTTTTAAATAAAATGGAAAATGATGACGTATTTTGGATATCTAGAACTAGCTGTTGTTTAATAATTTTTCCTTATATAGTAACAAGTAAACCTTTCACTATTTAATTAATTTTCCTTCATTTTGCTATTTCTATTATAAGCTATTTGTATTATTATATATCTCAAATTGAATTCTAATAAATCAGAGTCATTTAATATAATAGTTAATAATCTATATATATAAAATCGAAAGGTCACTCACTCATCACGAAATCTCAGAAACTACAAGTGCTAGGAATCTCAAATTTTGCATAGGAGTTATTTATAGGACGTAGGTGCTCGCTAAGACGGGAATTTGCAATATTCGACTTCTAAGGGGTTGTTTTTGGGGTCGAAAGTTTGTATGAAACTTCGTTACTACAAATGCTAGGAGTCTCAAATTTTGCATAGACGTCACTAGGACGTAGCCATGGAGACAGAAATTAATAATAACATAGTTCACGCGGGTGAAACCGCGAGCGGGCCGCTAGTTATTATATAAATGTACTTTGACCAGTTTAAAACCAATCCGTGTCAAATGAATAACGAATGAATGAATGAGATTATCTCATTCCTAGTATAATTATGGGACAAATTTGCCTTGTACTTTGGACAGGTGAGAATAATAATTAAATGCACAGTAAATAATAATTATATGAATAAGTATATCTTGTACGTCATATATATAGAATATCTTATACCTCATATATACACTTATGCATGTTATCCATTTCAGCTTCATGCTTTATCCCCCACAGCAGTGTAACCGGAGGGAGCCTAGCGTTAAGACACTCCGCTTCCCCATTTTCCGCCGCGCTTTGCCTTGACACCAGGGCGAAGAAATGTAACTATTAAATATTTTATTTCCTCGAGGGGGAAACGAACCTACAACCTATCGTGTTCAGTCAAACGCTTATACAGGCTAGCTTATACCCCCCTAATATGTGCATATACGATATTTATTTATTTTTATTTAAGTGAAGTTACATTATATTATATTATGATTACACCAACTATGACTGAATTACTGAAATGACTTGCAGTTCCTTATCAATGAGATTTTCAAACCGTCGTCATTCGAAATGAAAGGTAAAATTTAAGTAATGAAATTGGATTCCTGACTTTATATTCGTCTTGGAGAATTTTTTTATTCGTGTAAAGTTAAACATTAAGATAAGAGAAAAACAGCGTTTCAGCAACAGCAATTCTGGAGGCATTGTGTGTTGGCAAAACTCAACGCCGCGCTTTGCCTGAAAAGTAGGGAACGAAGTGTGTTAACACTATGTTCCCTCTGCCTACCCAAATGTGTGCGGGATACAGCTTGAAACTCTTAAACAAGATAATTCGCCTATATTTAGTTTTATACGTTTTTGAAAACCCGACGACGCTTCGAACAGTTTGCAGTAATCGTAATCGTAGAATACTGAAAACTGCTAAAATTTCATTTTATTATGTATAATTTAAATAAATTTCAGTTTAAAACACATTACTTTACTTAGAATTGTAAGTGTTACATTATTTTTCCTTCCCATGCGTAAAGTTGAAAGCCAAGTATTTCACTACTGGTAATTTCATTCATTAATGAGTCATTAAATTGTAATATTGTTATGGAAAAATTGAATACATTCATATTTAATTCCATTGCAAAATTTATAAAAAAAAAGTTTAATTTATGCATTGTCTTATGAGTAATATCCGTATTATATACGTTTCCATAAGTATGGAAACATTTAGTTTTCGTTGTGAATGGAAAATCCGACTTCGAAATGTTAATAAAACAATGTAACTATGGAAAATTATTATAAAAAATTAAAAACCGTCTTACGTTATATCCGTTACAACGGTTTAGTACTTTTTCCACCGCGGAAATTTTCTGAAACCAGGATGTAACATGTGAGTCAAATAGGCTACAACAATGTCATGGGCGCTATTTTGTATCTTAATGAAGGATATTATCAACTATTATATAAATTATATAAATTTACATATTTATAAATTTTAGTACATTGTTGCATTTGACACAAATGAGATTATCTAATAAACATATATTTACTTACTTATAAAAAAGCTTTAGCATAACAAACATAAATATTATTTTCTTTAATGATAATAGTACAGGCTTCCATCCAAAACCAAAGTTAATATTATTAATCATAATAATAGAAACAAATATTAATAGAAACATAAACACGATTAGAGGAAGCGCAGAAATTGCAAAGGAAACACGTTTACTATACGAGCTAAGTATCATACTCGACGCCATAGGACGTTGACCTCTTTCTATCATTATGTCATTAACGCGTATTAATACAGATAATTAATTACGTACAGTTTAAAAAAATAAAAGACCATTTTCCTGCTCTATTTATATTTTATTTTGTCTTTACCTATAAGAGCCTCACGGATTTAAATTATTCTTCCAATCGGAGCCAATATAATATTTCAATCGTGATTGTAACAAACCACAGATAAGATTTGGTAAAATCCCACTTTAATAATCTTAGAAACATTGCAGTGTCTAACGTCATTGTACACTGAGTGAAGTCACTAATTACGACAGAGCGACCTACGCTCACTCACATCCGCGTTCGGACCTTGGTGTCCAAGCAGACATACAGCTTTATCAAAAATAAAATCTATTACAATTATTATGTTAATTAATTACGTTTAAATATAAACAATATTGCGTAACGTTCGACATAATACGCCTATTTTATAATCGCGTTTCCCGCCATGACCTTGGCGCGGCGCGTCGCGCGTCACGAGACGTCACAGTGACGTAGCGCGGCGACGTCACCTTTCACAGAAACGACACACCTTTACAACGAAAGCGTGTTGTAACTTGCGATTGGGGTTTTTGATGTTGTGAATGACATTTTTGTAATTTTCCGTACTTTTTAAATCCGAGTGCCATATTTCTTGTAAAAAAATTATATGTAATAAGAAAAAAGTTTTAAACTTTAAGACTTTTGAAAATTTGTAGCTTTCTCTCTTTTAGAAGTGATAATTTCGTTTCTAATAATTATAGTTTTACTGTAATGTTAATCATAAGTATGATGATATTATTAATATAATTTAAATTCTTTAAGACTTATTAAAATATATCATAAAATAATATACCTAACTATTAACCAAGTTTCTGTTCGATATTTAAATTCGTATAAAACTAGTACCAACTAGCATATTTAATTAGAGATATAAAACTAATAATTAATATTAAAAGAAAGATAATAAATATTAAAAATAATAGAATAATATTTTAAATTAAAAAAAATGTACGAACTATTAACTTAATAAAAATTTAGAACACAATTATAATTTAATTACATTCGGCTTATTAAAGTGAGAAATTATCTTATATTTCCATTTTTTATACTTTAACATGTAAATGAGTGTGAAAATGTTGAACTTATAATGTTCCGTAATTATCAACTCTAAAATTTATATGGCACAATAGCGACCTCTATTATGATAGACTTCAAACTAAATTCATGACGCATACAGCTACATCTATGAGCGAATAGCATAAACTATTTATAAAAAAACCTGTAACTGTAATGAAATGTGTTAAATTGTTAATACACTTTTTTTCGCTTAATATTATTTTATTATAATTTTTGAATTGCTATTTTACCTTTTTTAATAATTTAATTTAATATGAAAGTTAGCGACATCTATTAACGAATAGTTCAACAGTAAATCGTTATTAATTTGATTCTTTTTTTTTTTTACTCAAAAAAAAAAACGAAACAAGCAAAATTATAAAGTTTAACAATATGTTTTTATAAAATTATTACAAACAACTGATAGATTAGATTGTCTCCTAAATATAGAATTTAAGAAAAAACAGAAATTTATTAGGCGTACCAGAGCCGGACAAATTCATATTTTATCCTAATCATTAAATTGAAACCGAAAATAATATAAAATTGCATATTGTTCCGTAATCATTTTACATATATCATTAAGTTTCAAATGTGATTTTAATTGTCTTTGTGGCGTATAGCAGTCATTAAAAAACAAATAAACAAAAACTAATATAGCTTTTTTTACTAAGTTATTTGCTTATTCTTAGAGTCGTTTAAGAATATTATATATCTGTATCTATATATAATCTATATTCTGGAAGATTTTCATCTTATATTACATATGAGTGCATTCTATTTGTATCTAAAAATGCGTCTATTTGTAATGCCAAATTAAATAAATACTTCTACTGCCTTCCCTGATGTATCTCGAACACTACAGTGTAGGCAGATGGATCGGTAGTGTTAAGACACTTTCCCAATTTTCGTCGAATTTTCGAGATATTGTGTGTTGAGTGGAACCAGAGCGAGAACATGAACATATTAAATAATTCATTCCCCGAAGTGGAAATTGAAGGAACAACCGTCGCATTTATAGTCATACGCATCAGCCACTGCACAACAACGGCTTAGATGTCTTTGTGTAAATGATGAGTGAAAATTTGACAAAGCTTACACTTTCATAAAAATTCGGACAAGCATGTCAATTGACGTTAAATATTTACCATGTTAGCATCTATATTAATTTATTTTACAACTTACTGTATAAAAATACAAAATAGTGGTATTATAATATAATAACAATACAGTAAAACATTTTCACAACAAATTGAAAAAATCATTTAATTTTTAATTTAAAATGAAACTCCTCATATTTTTTTAATATTTTATTTTGTCGGTGAAGTAAATTATAAAAAAAATACATACTGATAAAACTATGCAATACCTACTTATTAAGTTATTTAGCTCACGATTTTCATGATATATTACCCATACCACAGCTAAGTAATTATCTAAGGTCGGCACACGATTGTCACACATATTATGTAGTCATATGCTTATTGCTATTGATTTTATGGCAGTTTTTTTTATTTATTCAAAATATAAAAACAAAGATATGTTAAATGTTAGTAAACTTTTACGTATAGCTAATTAATTAGAACACAAGAAACTTATAATTAAATTGTAGTGTTAAAATAACATTTATTCATATACGACAAAATAAAATATTAAAAGTATGAAACAAATGGGTATTTTACTATTAAGAGTATTAAACACCTAGTAAATTATTTTTAATTATGAAATCTAGTTCTTATTGTATACTAGCTTTACCTATGCTGTGGTTCTTATACTCGTAGTAAGTACATTAGTAATATACAAGTATGTAGTAGTTTCTCAAGGCTATTTTGATTGTTCTTTCAGATCGCAGCAATGTGGCATCATCATAGTAAAAATTTAAATTACTAGATCGAGAAATTTCATTGAAAATTACTAAAAATACCGCTAGCTACTAAACTTCAATTTATATATTTTTTTATAGATTTTATGCCAGTACTAGGCCGTACCTAAATTTCATATTAATATGATATAGGAATAGGTAGGTTGGATTGCATCATATGATGAAATTTAAACGTTTTATATGAAGTACAAGTCTATTATAAACGTTCGTAGGTATAAGGCGAGCCTAAAATAGCGGATTGTACGCAAACCGTTCAAGGTAAGCTTAAATTACCTGATTTAATATTACAATATAGTTTATAATATTTATTTCAGTAACATACTTTGTCCCGCATACCTATAGCAGGTTAAGCGGAAATACCCTAATGTGAGTTAAAATATTTAATTCATTCTATTATATCGGTATTTTAGAAATTTAATTACAATTTACAATACAATACATACTGTACGTACATTGTACGTGTACTTAAAATATTTAAGTTTAATTTTCTAGATTAATTAAAGATTAACTAAAGACATAAATTAAGATTAATTTAATAATTATAAAATATTTAAGTAATTAAAGACTTGAAGAACACATCACCTATACCTATATCGCAAAACTCAAATTCCAAAAAAATCGAGCTAAACATCATCATTTTGAAATAAGTGGTATACAATTGAAATTGTTAATTATTGCTGTAATAATTGTGGACACACATTATTTCAAGCAATTTTTATAATGTTAAGAAAAAAAAATTGTTAGGTAAGAAAATTTGAAGCAATTGTTGTTAACGAAGTTTTTAAAAAAAAAATTTGTCAAAAATATGGATAAAAATGTGTTATAGTTATTTATCTATACATACTTGAAATCTTAATTTATGTATAGAAAGGTGACAAAATTAAATAAGACACTTCATTCTCATCCATGCTTGTCTTTAATTGGTGTGGTTCATATTAAACAAATATATCCTTATTTACTACCAACTCTCTAAAATCGACGGAGAGTGGAATAAGAACGTTCTAGATGATAAACCGGTTGCATGAGATAAATGTAGTTTAGTTTAACATGAAACATGTCTGTCGAAACATATATTTTCAAGCAGTTGATATTGATATGGTATTAAAAAAATAATTGAATATATGTATAACAATATAATATAATGAATAGATAATAAATGGGTGTGGATCAATAATTCCTCGACTAACAATCAATGGCCGACGCCTGAAATAAACCTTAGCACGCAATCCGTTTTGTTATATTATAACTTGTTACAATAAAATAGCGACTTTCCACCGAATTCTGGAGACATTGTGTGTTAAATGGCGGAGCTCAACGCCGCGTTTTTTGCCTCGTTACCGGTACGATGAAATGAAAATATTATACAGGGTGGAAGAGGCAGCGCTTCTTTTACTGAAACTGCATATAGGTTAAAATATTTCAAACCCAGAATAAAAAAAAAAAATCAAAGTACCTCGACAGTTTAGACATAGGATTTTTTTTCATTTCATGATTTTTATCCATACCTGTATTTCGTGTCACGCACACATACGTATGCAACGTTGCCGCTTTGACAGGTAAGTGTGTGCGTGCCTATGTCATACTTTACAAATGGCGTTTTATTTTAAAACGATAATTTTATTATTTATTTTGTTTGAAAAAATAACTTTTTCATTTTTGGGAATTATTTTTTTTCCGAATTATATTAGGCTTTTATAGAGTAGTTAAAACTGTGGTTTCATTTAAAGTGGTGCTGACAATTCCACCCTGTATATTTCGTTTCGCCGAGTGGGAATCGAACCCACAACCTGTCGAGCTTAAACTACACGCCTTTGCCCCAGCGCCAAGACTAGCCTCACAAAAAAAACAATATAATTTATTTAAAATAAAATATATTAAATCGCCTTCGAAAAGAAAACTAGTTTTGCTTCAAATTGACATTATACATGTTCAGAATTTAATGGGATGCTAACATTAAATATAAAAAATATGCAAGTTTTATCCGATAAAATTGGTTGGCCCCTTTAAATTTAATTGAATTTCATAAACTGTATAGTCCGTAATGAAAATTCCTTCAGTGAAGAATGCTTTCATTTTTCAGATGCATACTACATAATAGACATATAGACAGATGGTATTTGGAATGGGATGGATGGCTTTTATAAATTAAAAAAAAATATTTTTTATAATTTTTTTGCTGATGATATTTAGATGATGGAACTGTATGTGTATAAACTTATACGTATATATTATGTACATACATTTTGACGGTAACGAGACGACAAAGATGACGAAAAAAACTGCCTTATTTTTTGCCTGTTATTCATTTACCTACTTTAATTTATGAACATCTATTTAGAGGCATTACTAACCTATATGAGAAATGTGTATAGTGTCGCGTTATAATTGCATAAATTAAAATTAATTGAGAGTGCTATAAATTTCAATGATCTACATACGAGTACACACTTATGTATTTACATATATTTATATATTTTGCAAATGTAGTAAAAGTAGAATTGCAAATTTTTCACTATAGCGAAAAAAAAGTAAGTAAAAGATATAAAATAAAACGTACATATTTAAAAAATCTTTAACCAGATATTGTTGGTTAACACAATTATTAAATATTATCAAGGCAGCCTTTTAAAGATACGATAAAATAAGCAATAAAATGATTAAGAGATTTGTTTACTCGTGTCACAGCCCTTTAATTATTAGTAGTTAAATGCAATTAAAATATTATTAAATCTGTGAGATTTCAAAAATGAGTGCGTACCACAAGGACCAGGATTTTTGTAGAAACCATAATATACTTTAAATATCATATTTTTTATAAATCTATAAGCATTGTATTTCAACAATAAAGTAATAAATTAGAATGTAAAGAATACATTTTGTTTGATTGATATATTCCGTAGCTATACGTCTGGACTGATAACTAGTATGGTATACGTAGAGACGTCTTATTACAAAAAATCCGCATACCACGGTAAAGATGGTTAATGTTTTCATTTATATTCACAGAATCTTTTTCCATTGTGTGTCCTGTGATTCGGTCAGGCACATCTCAAGCGAGCCAATGAGATTTCATTGAATCTCATTCGCTACATATGTAATGGGATCAGGATTTGGGATTCACATTTTTAAAAAATCTTACTTTCAACAAAAGGATTTGCGTAAAAAATGTCTTTATAATCCTGAGGAACTCCACTACGACTCTACTTACTTACTACAAACGTCCTGTACGTACTAAAAAGCATGACTGATTGTCACGTTCCGCTTGGGCCGACAGTGCAAGCGAGAGCGCGGAACAAGCGATAGAGAGGCACGGTCGGCTTAAGCATTCAACTTGTGAAATATGCATTCTTTGATACCTGTAGTTAAGGTACTTACCGTGGACCTACAGTTATGAAATATTTCACAAAGTGAAAACATACAATACAAGCAAAGGGAAAATTCAGAAAAGTGAAAATTTATAAATATTTCGTAGAAAAAAACCATTACAAACTTATATTTGCAGTTTCTTTTACATAAAATGAGTGCATACGCGAGCAAATTTAATTTTCCTAACTTTTTATAATTTGTACTTTCCTATCTTGACTCGCACTTGACCCTTTTTGAAACTAAAATGATAATTATCTTATCGCCTCATTTTTATCTCATGTACTCTATTTAATAAATTTACTTATACATTCAGGTATAAAATATTATGAATATTTTAGTTACTAAGCTGAAATTAAAGAAGGCAACAAAACAAGGCATTGAACAAGATTAAAATCCTCTCTAGAACTCGTTTGGACAGCTTGTTGCTAAAGGCAAATTTTCCATTGTCAAAAATATTTTATATACCTAGTGGGATATTGATGTTAAGCAAATATATAGTTATTTTAATATTTTATAATTTCTATATTATGTATACTTGTAATATGTTTATTATTGCTCAATTTTTTTATTAAGGCTTAAGAAATTATCTATAACATTATAGTACTTTGAAAAAGTATAGCTAAACTAAATATCTACTAATCTGAAAGAAAAAATATTGTACAATTAGGAAACAAATATTTTAAAATTATCAATAATTTGATTAGATTTTAATCAAATATAAAAGAAATAGTCCGATTGAAGTGATCCCTCGGAATGTAAAATGATACTAATTGTAAATGTATTGTTATTTAGGATTATACTTGAACAATTAATGATATTGACAAGTGCATATCATTAATTAATAGTGAATGTTATTAACCGATAATGAACGTATTTGTTAGCAGTGATATAAATATATACAAATTCATTTAATACAACATACCAGCTACTCCTGCTTTCACTGAAATATCTTCGACTCACGAACTCCGTTATCAATGTACCGTATCAGATATATGGATAACAATATCTGTTAACAATACACCTATGTACATACAGCTTACAGTTCTTTTTACACAAAATGTCTTTATATGGTCAAATCGATCGCTAATAGACCCCAAATATCAGTTTAATTCAGTTCCTAATTTATAGCGTTCCGAGCGTGTCAGTTGAGCACCAATCACTTCGCCAATGTCACGTTGTAAGGAACACACGAAGGAGACAAAACCCCAAATGTCACTCACGGCGAAATTCACGTCACAAACGTCAAACTTCCGAATGTTCGACGTATGTACGTCGTGTGCCGTTCGTTATCGCAGTTATACTAACGCGAACGTTGGAATTATTACACACGTCTATCTTAATGGCCCGACACTTAATAGTAACCGCGAATATAGCCGAAACCGGTCGAATTGTCCGTATTGATATGGATAGATGTTTTTTTATTTGTTCAGCGTTGCGTAATCCAAAGCGTTGGTAGACTTTCGCCGCACTACCGGCAAGCGCCCACAGTCGGTCAGTTCTTCGATTTATTTTCGTCGTTGCCTATATTGTTACTAGTTACTACACCATAGATGTTAGTCGCCATATGCTAATACATCAGTTATACTACTCTACGCTAGTCTTGAACCTTTTAGTT